>MJUU01038563.1:3897-16346 GCA_002080025.1 Modiolus philippinarum | reverse complement strand
CCTGATTTGAACAGAATGGTCCTGTGTTGTTAGAAGATATTTTGTTATTTATGTTGTCCTGATTTGAACAGAATGGTCCTGTGTTGTTAGAAGATACTCTGTAAATATGAAAAAGAAAGGAAATGGGGTAAATGTCAAGGAGACAACATCATTTAAGAACACTTTGCAAGTTAATTTTATTTTGTTGATCGCGGATTCATGGAGTAATAATAGACATGGGTGCAGTGTTGATGGACATATAGCAATGAATTCCGCTGCTAGGAGCCTCTTGAGCTCACTGAGGTATGAGTAAAGCTCATTGTTAAGGACCCCATGTTGACTTCAAATGAAGAACAACAATAAAAGCGTTTTATCGCTTGTTTTTACCATTTTCTCATGTGCATTTGCGCCATATATTTTGGTTTTGTTTTACTTTTGTATAGATTCAATGTGTGTTATGTTCATTGAAAAATTGAAATACTGAAATAAGTTTTATTTTATCATTTTTATAAAAGTGATTTGTTATTGTCTGGTTATTTTAATTTACCTAATAAAAACCAAATATTAATCTGTCTTCGATAAGAATAATGTATTACCCAACAACAGCAGTAAAATACCGAAAGGAACAAAGCACAAGATTATATAAAAAGTCCCGAGAATACCAAAAGACTAAAACACTACACATCCACAACACATACGATCACCACAAATACAACACTAAAATCTAAAACACTAACAATGTGAACACCAAACAACAGAGTGACAACAGGCCCTCCGAAATGGTAGGTTTATCCTTCCCTGCATACAGCACCCGTCAAATATACCATATCCGAGTTCTGGTATTTAGATTCACCAGCTGTTGTTTGTCCGCCCTACGTCATAAACGTGTTCGCCCCATGTGACCAAGAATGTACGTCAACAGCATAGCTTCATGACGTTTATTGCTTTATGACGTAATTTTTGCTATACTGTGACGTTGTCGGGTAGATCCTGATACTAGAGCTCGGATATAGTCTATTATCCCTTATGGGTGGGCTTATTTATAAATGTCTAACAATGCTAACTCTACATGTAAGGTAGAAAAGAGGAATATCTTCTTACATGAGAGCAGATCAAAGATCGGGGCATCTTTCATGATTGTAAGAAATTCCGTCTTTTCTCGAGTGGAGCGCAGCGAAACGAGAGAATAAGACGAAGAATTTCTTACATGAGTGAAAGATACCCCGATCTTTGATTTTGATCGAATGTAAGTAGCTATTTCTTCCGTAAAAATACGACAACAAACATTTGGAAACCTATACTGTTCAAGCAACGTCGTCACCATTTGATTGTACCTTACATTGTGACGTCAGGTGTTTTACGACATTTAGTCATGGTTACGATTATTGTATCACAAAAATGAACACTTATGATTGGTCTTTTACCCATGGGAAACGAGGTCGCTTGCATCGACCTCACATCGGTCGTCTCACACTGTAAACCATCATTTACGGAAAAATTCTCTCTCTTCTACAATGAACTGTACATCTTGGTGTTTCAATAATGGAGTAAAATTCATCCATATCTAAACCTGCTATTACTTTAGAGGGATATCCGTTAGAAAGTCAGGCAGTGGCTGGCACATTACACATTTTGTTATCAAAAATCTATTCGCATTTGCACAAGCATATTTTATCTCCAAAATTAAGTTTCGTATTTAATATACGCCTATAAATTCCAGAAAAAGCACTAAAAATGTGAATTAAGGGGAGATAACTCCTTGATTTTTTTCACTGTTTAGTTGCTTTGTTTATAACGAATTTGAATATCATAGCTTGAGCCATACATATTAGTTATGGAAAATTGACTCTTTGGATATTTAATTGTACCATCCAAAGACAACAACATCTAAGTTACCGCATGTTCATTATTTGGATATTTGTTTAAATGTTCAGCTTTGGAATGGAACCAAAACATTGTAGGGAACATGTTTACCATGTGCCAAACATGTGATAGGATCACACGGACTTACTCCCGGCCTGAACAACTTCTTATAGACAGGGAGCAAGTCCATGTGATAGGATCCGCTTGATTTCTTCATAGACAGCCGCCTACGACTCTTCCAAATTTTTGTTCTGATTAACTCAAATTTCGTTTTGAACAATGTGATCTATATATTAATTAAAGCTACATATTCATCAATTGCTATTAAAATATTTTGCAGTGAAAGAAGATGCAAAGAAAGGTCTTTTAAAGATAGCAAACCCGAAACTGTATTTAGTTGTTGATGCCTATACGCATGCTCTAACATCGAAGTATCCAAAATATAGATATATTGTCGGAAATGACGCAAAATATTTCTTTCGGTTTTTATGGAACTGTCCAGAGTGGATTTCTGACTTTGTGCTGACCCGCAAACGACTAATCCCACTGGCAGAACAGTCGTAAATAAATACATTAATTTATCAGACACTTACAAAATGTTATAATAAAAGGACTTCTGTTGTTTGTGGAATTAATTAGTTAATATGAAGAAGTTATAATTTGTTAAATCCTTGTATTCTAGAACAAACTGGCAAACGAACATAAAAGCATAATTAAGGATTCAAGCAAGTCGAGATAACTCATAATGTTTACTTAATCCCAACTAACACATTCACCATACACATAGTAAAATGCCATTTTTGTGTCTATCAAAACTTTATCATTGCAAGGTTTGAGTTATCTTTCTTGGTACACTTAAAGAGTTTGACATTAAAGAGACTACCGATACACCTACTTAGCTTCGTATTTAGATCTTTTAATTTACATTGACGAAAATGGACGTTTGAAATCTAAGCTGTATGACAAACGTGACGATTTTAACTTCCCAATTGTGAACTTTCCCTTTCTGAGCAGCAATATACCTACCTCTCCAGCCTATGGAATGTACATTTCACAGTTGATTCATTACTGTCGGGCATGCAGTTTATACAGTGACTTTTTAGTTAGAGCAAAAACACTGTCACAAAAGCTGCTTAGTCAGGGATTTGTTCAGCCTTTGTTACTTTCATCCCTTCAGAAATTCTATGGCCGTCACCATGACATCATTGACAGATATGACGTGTCTGTGTCCCAAATGAAAAAGGACATTTTCAGCTAGATTTCACGTCTTCACGGATTTGACATAATCGGATTTGACTCAACCCTGGATTGACTCACTGATAGTGTGACGGGTGCCGCTAGCGGAGCAGGACATACTTACCCATCCGGAGCACCTGACGTCGCTCCCGGTTTTTATGGGAGTTTACACTGTCAGTACTTTAGTTTTTCGTGTTGTCTTGTATATCATACGGCATAATTTTAGTTTTGTCTTCGTCAGTGATGTTTGTTCTACCGATTTGTCCTTGTGATTGTTTCAATACTATAGAGATTTACAAAAAGCTTTTCAAAATTTGACCATGGTACTGTTTGAGGGTTAGAGAAGTTACATGTACCATGGATTTCATTGGTTTTTGTCTAAGGGTTAGAAAATGGCACTAACCAATCCGCTACAAAACAGACTTTTCAAATTACTATATGCCTCACTGATAGTGTGACGGGTGTCGCTAGCGGGGCAGGACATGCTTACCCTTCCGGAGCACCTGATGTCACTCCCGGTTTTCATGGGAGTTCACACTATGAGTGCCTTAGTTCTTAATGTTATCTTTTTATTTCCGTGCATTGTAGCTGTCTCACGTCCTTGTTTTGTCTTTGTTTTTATCTGTTACCGTTTTGGCCATGTCTTTGGACTTCGATTTTTGTAGTCATCGCTTCCCTTGTTCCTTCGGTATTCTACTGCCGTTTAAGTCATCTAGTAAGTGAGTTTAAGAAGGGGTCGGATACTGACTAGCAGAATAAAAACTGTTGAATTTGTGCTGGTTTCCCAGGAAAATCGTGAAGATGCCTTCAATGTGGCTATTTGATAACAGACATGGCCGTCACTATTGTTAATGATTGGTACAGGTTAGCAGAATAGATATTTTAGTTCGGTATTTAGTCATTTGTTATCACTTTGCAGTGGTTCTGCCACGGGGTATTAACTTCCATGTAAAGGGTAGGTACATATGTGCGGCTCAAAGGGTCTACTTTTTAGGGTTGGCAAATATATGAAAAGGGTGGGAATTTCTGATGCTGTATATATGATAAGGTGTACTTTCCACAAATTACATATATCAAAAGCCCCTATTTTTGTTTTTACGGTTTGATCTTCATAAAATTGTGTACAGTGTACACTTATTCATCGCAACAATAACAAAACATGAATTGGGAACATACTTTTATGACTGTTCATTTGTGATCTGTATGTCAAATAAGGAGTCAATTATGTTCTATAAAGCTTTATGGGTAGTATTAACACTTGTTGATCTAAGCTGTTTATTTATATTTATATATATGAATAGGTCATATAAATGTATTAGAAATATATGAATGGGTGTCATTTTTTGAGTAGGCATATATATCAATGGGGTAGGTAAAAAAATAGTGAGCCGCACACCCGTACGCCAAAATTCTTGAAGCTAATACCCCGTGGGTTCTGCTGGTGGCCTGTTATTCCCTAAGAGTATTCAGAAACCAAGTAGTCAGCATGCACTTCGATGCTGACCCGGAAGCTGATTTTCCTTTTTAGGTCCTTTTGGAAATTTTTCTCTATCAGCGTTGACACATATTTCGGTTAATGGATTTCCAAATGTTTTGATTGATCTGCACTGAGACATAGGTTGTCGAAATGCGCATATGCAGAACCAAAATTCACAGTAAACTCGGTATTTTGTTATTTGTTACCACTGGGCCGATGCCACTGCCGACGGACTGTTAGTCCCTGAGGATATTCACCAATCCAGTAGCAAATACTTCGGTGCTGACCCGAAAACCGATTTTATTTGAAAAATTGCAATTTCTAAATTAAAGAAAATTTGGTTAAAATCTAAGGAGTATCTCCCTCTTGCATAGCTCTGTCCTTAGCTGATTTTGGCTTTCTTATTTAGATCCTTTTGGTAATTTGTTCTTTATCAGCGTTTACACACATTTCGGTTCATAAGTTGTTGAAATGTGCATATGCAGAACCTAAATTCACAGTAACTTCGGTATTTTGTTATTTATTTGGAAACTTGCAATAACTAAATTTAAAAACCAAAATAAAATCTCTTATTATGAAATACAGTCTTGTAAAACTATCGACGAACCTACACACTTTACTGAGCACTCGTCATCTCTGTTAGATTTGATTTTAATTAATAATGTAAATCGTCTATTATTTTGTTGTGTTGGTCAACCACTTCTCGATCAATTACGCTATCACTGCCCAGTATTTGGTTTTTTAAATTTTCCTAAAACACAACCAAAAGCATCCAAACGTAAGTATGGATGTAAAATCGGGGAGATTATGATGAGTTTCGATTCAAGTTAAATCAAGTCGATTGGGATTCATTTTTCTTATCACGTGATATTAATGCTATTTCTGATAGCATTGCTAATGCTATTATTACTACTGCCGAATTAGTAGTTCCAAATAAAATCGTTATATTTCGTAAAGAGAGTCCAAGGTGGCTTACAACTAAAATACGGAACCAAATTAGAAATAAAAATAGGATTCATAGAAAGGCAAAAAAATCCAACCGCCCGTCAGATTGGGAAAAGTTCCGGAAGGCTAGAAATTCAGTTAACGGTATGGTACGTAAAGCCAAAGATGATTATAATGGTAATTTGATTAGTAAACTATTAAATGAGCACTATAGTAGTAGTAACTGGTGGCGAACGGTTAAACAACTTTCCGGTATAAAAGGGGTAGAATCTAGTATTCCCCCTTTACTGAAAGGCGAAAATTTAATTTTTGACAATTTTCAAAAAGCAAATGAATTTAATTCTTACTTTGCGGCGCAATCTAATGTAAATGATGTTGGCAAAGAATTACCTGATTTTATTTCCTTAAATGAAAATTCAATTGATGGTATAATTCTCAATGTAAATGAAGTTGAGGATGTTCTGTCAATTCTTAATACAACTAAGGCATCATGCCCTGATCTTATAAGTCCTAGATTATTAAAAGAGGCAGCTTGTGTTTTAAAACACACACTATGTAAGATATTCAACTTGTCCTTAAGCACAAGCACATATCCGACTAAACGGAAAATGGCTAATGTAACGCCTGTATTTAAATGTAACAAGCCAAACGAGGTGAAAAACTACCGTCCTATTTCTTTACACAGTATTATTTCCAAGTGTATGGAGAGATGTGTATACAAACACATTCACAATTTCTTATTGCAAAATAATATTCTTACAAGGAACCAATCTTGATTCTCTAAAGGGGGCTCGGCGGTGAATCAACTAGTCGACATTACGAACGATTTTGGGAAAGCTTTGGATAATGGGAAGGAAATAAGGGTAATATTTTGTGACGTTAGCAAAGCCTTTGACAGAGTTTGGCACAAAGGACTTCTTTTTAAACTAAAACAGTTGGGAATTTCTGGAAAATTATTAAGTTGGTTTGAAAATTATCTTTCGGGGAGGGTTCAAAGGGTAGTATTGAATGGTTCTAGTTCTGAGTGTTTACCGATAGGGGCAGGTGTACCTCAAGGGTCCATATTGGGGGCCCTGTATTGTTCCTTATTTTTATTAATGACATTGTAGAAGAAATTGATTCTGTCATTAAATTGTTTGCAGACGATACTAGTTTATACCTTTTAGTAGAAAATCCTGTGTTGTCTTCTGCTATTCTTAATAACGATCTTGAAAATATACATCGATGGTCTCTTAGGTGGCACGTAACATTTAATCCCTCAAAGACTGAAACCCTGGTTATATCTAGAAAGACAAACAAACCTGTTCACCCTCCTCTGCTACTTAACAATCAAGTCATACAGTCAGTGTCTACTCATAAACATCTCGGAGTAATCATATCCGATGATGGATCATGGCATAACCATATTGATTATATTATTGGTAAGGCATATACAAGACTGAATATCATGAGGAAATTCAAATTTACCTTTACTCGATTAGTCCTTGAGAAAATGTATATCTCATTTGTCCGTCCTATACTAGAATATGCCGATGTCATTTGGAATACCAATAACTTAAGTTCGATTAACAAACTAGAGTCCGTACAGCTAGAAGCTGCTAGATTAGTTACAGGGGGACCAAACTCACATCTCACCAAAAACTGTATGATGAGACTAAGTGGGAGAAATTGACTGACAGACGAAAGAATCAAAGACTTTTACTTGAAGAATTGATCTAATACCGAATATCGTTGGTACGCAACATCAGTACAATACACGCCAATCACCAAATATTTATACTCTAATTATTTTTTGCCTTCTACGATTAAAGATTGGAATAAGTTATCCCTTAATACACGCCAAACAGAATCATTTTCCTCCTTCAAGCGACAGATTATAAATCAAAATTCTAAAGTTCCTTCATTTTATTAAACTGGTAGCAGACTTGGTCAAGTATTACACGCGCGAATACGAATGAACTGTAGTTCTCTGAATGAACATCCTAGTTGAAACACCTAAGTGTGTATGTGGTGAAATTGAATCTGTTCAGCATTATATTTTTCATTGTAATAGATACTGCGTTAGTAGACAAGATATGTTAACCTCTCTTAGGAGCATGAACTTAAATATTTTAGTTGACACAAATCTTCTTATTTATGGGTCCGCTTATCTATCAGATGAACAAAATTGTGAAATTTTTAGAATCTTCCAAAATTTTATCATTAAAAGTAAGCGATTTAATTATTGAGTCATTTACCATCTCATACAAATGCTTTTAGACTCTTTCAAAATATTATAATTAAATGTATGATATTTAATATTTCATATAAGTTAGTTCCTAATTTTTTTCCTATACACCCTTTTCAGCAAATTTTCTATATATATAATTTATATTAGATTTCTTATATATTTTAAGCATGCAATTTATTGTACGATCATACTGTATGTGATTCACAAGGAGACAGGTTTATATACTTGTTTCTGAATCCTTTTTGTTATTGTAATTCATTAATGTATAATACTTGTATGTTTTTCTCAAATAAAATACTTTTAAACTAAACTAACTAAATTTATTCAATTTTGTTGAAAACTAAGGAGTATCTCCCTCATACAATGCTCCGTCCTTAGCTGATTTTGGCTTTCTCTTTGGGTCATATTTGTAATTTTATCTGTCATTATTTAAACATCTTTTAGTTTATTGTCTTCCAAACATTTAGATTTATCTGCACTGAAGAGACATAAGTTGTTGAAATGGCACTCAGAAACTAAATTTAAATTAAGTCCTGTATTTAGTTTTTTAATGAAATTACCAACTCTTTAACAATTTTAAATATTGTTGTCCGTATGTACCGTGATCTGTCATAACTTTATCATTACTGATATTGTTTGGTCCATGCTAGCACATTAAGCATGAAATCATTAATGCCAATGGCAAATGTTTGATACAGATAACAGGTCAGCAAAAATAATAAAAATTCTTATTCTCATAAGACAAAGAATGATCAAACGTATTGGCCGATGTTTGGTCCAAACTGACCAAAGAAGTTGATCAATGTTGATCCAAACTTACCAAACGGGTAAGCCGATGTTGGTCTAGATTGAACAAACAAGTTAGCCGTTATTGATCCAGATTATCCAAACAAATTGGCCGATGCTGATCCAGAATGATTAAACAGCTTGATGGGAGATCCAGACTGAACAAATAGATTAGCCCTTTGACGTACGTGGACTGACTTGGGGGGATGGTGTGATCTAAACTGAAAAACGAACTGAAGATCCAGATTGACCAGATAGGAGATGGGAGATACCATAATGAAAACAAACAGATTGGCATATATGGGATCCTGACTGAACAAACAGGTTGGCCGATGTTCTTTTTTGAATGCACCGAAAGAATGGAGGGAGACCAAGACTGAAAAGATGGGACCTTTTTTTCATTTGTGGATTTACAATTTTCTATTCTTATTTTAAAAAATAACTTTGTCATTAAATGTGATTTCATTATACTAAATATTCTACTATACAAAACAATAATGACATGATAATATTAAAACACAACAAATTTTACAGTCAGTATTGTTCACACTTTGAGATCAAGCAGTTTTCGTTTTGAAGAATTAAATTCAGTTTTATTAAATCTGATATCATGTTTAGAGATTACCGGCATCCTCTGAAAATCTGCACTTTTACATCTTGGCATAGCACATTGTTTGTTTTCATTATTTTTTGAGTGCGCATGATGTACTTCCGCTTTATCATGTTTTTGATCAGTACTTCCGGTTTTTATATGTTCTGTCTCATTGTCACGTATTTCATACTCTGTTTGCCTTTTAGAATGTTTGACATCAGATTTCATACTACCCTTATTTTCATTTCTGTTTTTTGAACCACGAAGAATATCTGCAAATTCAGATTCCCACAGAACTGTAGCACTTGGTGCATTAATTCTTGGTCTGTCTCGTGGACTCATGGATTCTTTCTGGTATAATTTTCTTCTGCGTTCGTGAAATTTTTTAAACGATCTACCTAGAGCTATGGTAATAGGAATAACAATCAATAATGGTAACACAATTCCTAATACTGGTACTCGTGAAGGTTTGTCTGAAGAAGTATTCTGAACAAATGTTTGTGACGTCACATTCATACTCACTTTTTAGTTGCTGAGAACAGCATGAAACGGGTCAATATTTAGAATGTTGGTACTAGAAACTCTGCGACACGTTGTAATAATCCTACAAAAGATAGTTCCTGATTGAAATTGTTAGTCTTTTCTATTAATTAAAATCCTTGTGACATTTTCAAGCATTTTTCGCGACCAGTAGCGAATATTTCCAATAAAATGTAGAAATATATATCTTATTACTCAGAGAGCCAACAAAACACTTATCTTATGGAAACAACACAAACATTATATAACCTTCATATACTAGTTAAGTAAATGTCATAAAGAATTAATCATATCATGCTAAGATAATCTAAATGTGCCTTTTATCCTGTCAATCATTCAATACACAGAGAATGTCGGAGTGTATTCTACGATTCTATATCCGATGAATTATATTTAAACTCTTCAAACGATGCCAATTTTAATGAAACATTTTAATGTATTAATTGATTTATGAATAATGAACATTCTGAGAAGGTATTGATTATCGATTAACAGGAGAGAGTGTTAGTCTTTAACTGACACTATTATGCCGTTAGTTAATCAATTAATTGTGCCGTTTTTTAAGTAAAAAAAAATCATTTAACATAGGAATGGAAGCAACTAGAATTCCAGGGATGTACGTACATTTGAGCCCAATATATATATCTGAGGCAGTGGCGAATCCAGACTTTCTGCTGATGATTTTTCCATAAAAGGGGGACATTGTATTTAAAACACTAGGGATTTAAATATTTTCCAACCTAATTGGAACCGCTTCCAACCCCCCATCCACCACTGTGAGGGAGTTTAATTCTAGGGCAATGATATCATAAGTGACTTTCTCATATATTGAAGTCTAGAGTATTGTTGTCCAATTTTGTATTGCTGAATATTTGCCATTGAAACTTTGCTTGGTTTCCTTTTTCAAATATATCAGAAGTGACTAAGGTAGCCTTAACTCTTAACTTTTCTTTGAAAGAAAATTTCAGGAGTATGTGTTCATGGTATGGAGTTAAATACAGAACGTGGATGGGGACTGATCGCTATCGGCATAATGTTTTGATTTTTTAGTATAATAAAGGTAGTTTCTCGATGACGAACAGCTAGTATTACTTATCTTGGTTTTCATATACAGTACATACGAAAGCCGAGGAGGATCATTCAAAATTCAAAACTCAAGAAATTTCCTTAATATGCAACAAAGATTAAACACTTCTCGTCATAAAGTATATTAAATCTTCAGTAATGCAAGTCATACTGCACATCGCAATATTTTGAATCATTATGGAACAATAATTCTAGTGACATTTGAGCTTGTTAGTACTGAGATACTATGTAAAAGAGGAAGAATAATTGAATTATTTAAATTTTGAATTTTGAGATATGGATGAAAAAGCTCGGGAATAAGGAAATTTCTTGAGTTTTGAATTTTGAATTTCGAATTCTGAATTTTGAATTTTGAATGGTCGTTTCGGCTTTCGTAAGTACAGGCTACCGTTTCATAGAGCAATCGCTAAATTGTTGTTCCATATTTTTTCGATGAGATTACGTTTAGCGGTTGCTTAATGAAACGGTACCCTGAAGTTTATTAGGCCTTGATTTTTTTATTTTTTATGTATAAAACCTATGAGCTCGGTCTATCAAAGTCACTAATCCCAAAAAGAAAGAGCGAATTGATAGTTACGTACACATAGGTGATAAATATGTTCTAGGAATAGATTACAGTAGGAGTCCCACTACTTAAGGATGGTGATTTTTTCGTATTTGCATTGATTGCTGTATTTTAGGGTTATGGTTAAGGTTTTTTGGAAGGGGTTAGAGTTAAATGTACTAGGGTTAGCTTTAGAATAGTCAGAAAATTAAATGAATATGATAGGGACCCTAAAGTAAACTAAGCCCAATATTACTGGGAAACTCAAGTCCATTGGACAAATATTCATTGAAAGGAAAAATCAATCCAGTTGGACAGATTTGTCCACGGAAAATATCCCTAGTAATTTCGATGTCCGGACATATCTGTCTAGGAGATTTATTCCGTCTAAACAAATTTTCCTGAATGACAAATACTGTACAGAACGTCTCAACGAGTAAAATGTCATCTTCAGCTGTAGCAATGTATACATTTTGACGTCCGCAGACATCTATGCTTATGACGAAGGGAAATGATCAATTAAACTTTCAACGCCTTTTTTCCTTTTGGTGTAATATTATTGAAATTATTTATTACCAACCTATTCAATTTACAAATTTACATGCAGGAAATTGACCTTTAGCTGCCCGGAATTTCTGATTTTGTCGGTTGTTTCGGCGTATAATGCTTGTGATGCTGTCATATTCTTGATCAAACTCGGTGTTAGTTACTTCTTTGTGTTTTGGCAATGTATTTGCAGCCCCCCAAACAACATTTAAGACTTTTTTTCGAAAAGTCGACACGTATTACTATGTGGTCTATTTTGGTAATATTTGGTAAGTATCCCAGAATAGTGAAAGTGAGATTTACCTCATCCTTAGAGGATGGATTTACCTGGAAAGACTATAATTTAAAAGCCTTTAGGAGGCTATAGGCCGGGCTATAAACGGTGTACTCGATTGAATTATATGTCTACTTATGCTTTCAAAGATATCGACACTACTGTCCAAAATAAATAATATTCTGTTTCGACCAATAAATTTAAAAACATATCAAACGGTAAGTCATGACAATTGTGTACAACGTGTTCTTTTCTTAGACAGCCGATCAGCCCCCTGGTCAATTAAATTTGTCACTGTCTGCACATTTGCAACGGGGAATAACATTTCACAACACACACTCATACCCATGA
>MJUU01038562.1:17001-28580 GCA_002080025.1 Modiolus philippinarum | reverse complement strand
TGTTTACCGCATCACTGTGACATCATATGGACTCATGATGCAAAATTTTGCAAAAATCTGTCGAAGATTTCTATTATGTTGTCCTGTATGTTTGATTATATTTATTGATTGATGTTACGCGTGACAAGCATAATGTGAACGTATACCTAACTTAAACAACTTGGGTTTAATATTTTAATCCTTACAAACATATTTTTATGATTGGTATTGATTTTTTTATATGTACAAGACAACAACCATATAAATATTAAGAATTTCATTCGCTCAATATATACTACCGTCGATTTTATTTACTAAAATTTATGAAATTTCTTTAAAAACGCAACATCGTGCGTAACGTCATAAGAAATGTATAAGTAGTATATAAACACGAACAAATTATTTTTTATGGTGGTAGATCACCGGAATTTCTGAAGTTGTCTTCTCTCAGATCCGCGTTTAGTAAAGGGAGATAAGTTCCCGTAGTTTTTGTTCATTTCGTATGTGGATGTCTTCTATTACTTCCGCGTTCATAGCAGCCATTTTGTTTTCCGAAGGGAAGGGAGATAATTCTTGCTAGTATTTATTCCGCGCTTTTTGAGTTGCTAGGCAAATTTTAAGTTGCTAGGTGTCTTATATCGTGTCCGCGTCAAAAAGGGGAGATAACTCTTGATTTACTAATGTTATTGACGATTTTGTGTATATTTTTACCACTTACAAGTGGCTAACAAGTATGGTATGGCTGTGCTCGTGTGCTCATGTCAATATGATGCTGCTGCCCGTGCTCCATTAGGATGATTGGCGTTGGAGGGAGGTTTAATATTGGTGGTTAAGCTTTTCCTTATCCATGGATGTAGGGCGACAGTTGATGAGGTTCTTCAGTATTGGGTTTTCTTGATTTACTAACAAGTGCTCAAATGCCTCACGAGTATGCTCAAATGACCAGCGAGTTTCTCACGACTAACACAACTGTGCTCACGTGCTAATTTCACTATTTGGTGGCAGAGGTGGTGGTGTGATGATAGGCTATTTGTATTTTTTTTTTGGGGGGGGGGGGGGGGGGGGGNGGGGGGGGGGGAGGTAGTGATGTTTGTGGTGGGTTTCGGGTGGTGTGGAATTTGGTGATCGGGGAAAAAGCATTTTATCCTTTTGGGGCATAATGAACGCTAAGAATTATAGATATATTTTCATATTTTATTTCCTTTAAACAAAATCATGGTAACATTCTAATTTTCTGTCTTCTCATTTATGTCTATTTTAGTTTCTGTCTTCAGTGCTAGTTTTCCGTCACACGCATGTCCACCTCTTTATATCTAGGTATACAGGTAATTTTATGTACTTTCATTTAAGTTCAGATTCTGTGTCTTTAAACACTGATATAATTTTCTCCAGTTAGGTCCATTCGTATGATGTAAAGGTCACTCCTGATTTGTAGCACGCAATGTCCATTCTCCATTAGGAAAGAAATACTTTCTCCCTCAAAATGTTGACTGAGGTGCTTTGATAATGACGTAAACATCCTCTCCCAAATGGTATGACCAGTCCATAGGTTCTCTATTTTTCAACTTTTGAATCAAGTCGTCTACTGTATCGGTAACATCACACATGATTCTCCACTGGGGTAAAGATAAGCTGATACTCGCTTTAGTAGGAACATGGTTTCTTTCTCAAAACCTCAAGTCTTCATTCCATTTCATTCCATTTCATTATTTTCAACTCTGCATATCGTCCTCCACCAAACGGCATCTTCAAGGGAGTTTGAGTGCCAATATCTTTTTAGTAGGTTGTCTCATCCTAGTTGATGTGGTTAGCTTGGCTTTGTTCATAGCTTTCTGAACTATATCGGTCTTTCTCTTGCATGATTGATGCGAAGCTTCCTTTGATCTGCCTTTTGTAAATATCTTATGTTGTCTTAAGTTGTCTCAATGGCTCTCATTGGTCGGTTGATTTTGTAGGATGGTTTCTGATTAGTTGCTTTTCCAGCATTCTGACTGGTTCTTTCCATTGCCACTAGAGGCTTTTGATTGGTTGAATTACCTGCATTCTGAATGGTCAAAATTCTGTACACCTTCATGAACAAATAAAGGGATATGGAGTTAATGTACATTGGACAAATCCCTTTAAATACATGGTAAGATTCAGCAAATGGAACAACACTTTCATTGTTGTTCTTCATCTTGAAGTCACCATGAGGCCTTCAACAAAGTGCAAACACTCCTTACTCATTGCAAGTTCAAGACGGCACCTAGTACCAATTCGTTTTGTCCCTAACAAACATTCGTTTTAACTTTGCAATAATTTTATCAAATAATTTTCCTTTATTGAAATGTTTTATTATATCTTTAACCCTTACCGTATAAGATTATTTTAAAAACGCTCAAGAGACTTACAAATTATTTTCGAATGTGCTGGCGTGCTCGTTTCATTATAAGGTGTGGTGGTGGTACGCTATGGCTCAGTTGTGGTGGTGGTTGAGATGGTGGCTGTGGTTTAGTGGTCAATAGTGAGCTGACCTAACCATAACCCTTAACATAACCAAACCCTTGACATAACTAACTCTAACACTTATCCCTAACCCTAACCCAAACTTACTCCACCCATACTCAACCCCTGACCCTTCCATACTTGTATTAATCAGTGATTTGCCTCCAATATGAGATAAATTCATTTTTTGTTTTGAGCGATACCGTGTATTTATCTAATGTTGGAGACAAGACACTGATTACTACAACTATGGTTAGTCTAGGGTTTGAGAATGAATGGGATAATTTAGGGTAAGGGTTAGGGGTTAGTGTAGTAATAAGGTTAAGGGTTAAAGTAAGGGTATGTTAAGGTTTATGTCAGCTAACTATCGACCACTAAACCACCACCAACACCTAATGATGAAATGAGCACGCAAGTACAGTCGTAAGTAACTCGGGAGTCGTGTGAGCGATTTAAAGATAATCTAAATACGGTTAGGGTTTAAGATATAAAAAGACATTTGAATAAAGAAACAACATTTTTTTTTTTTTTTTTTTTTTTTTTTTAACAGAACAAATAAATTTTATTGCACTAATGCGGTAACAATCATATCCAGATTACAGCTTATGTCTGGATATCCCTGCTAAATCCTTACTGGTATTATCCGGGAACTAATCCAGTATATATGTAATTACTGATATCAACATTTAGCCTAAATACCACATACATATAATTAACTGTTACAACGTGAGAATAATACAAGAACGTCGTTATATAATGTTACATTGTTTTAAAATTTGGTTCTTAGATAGACCTTGATTTTCTTCACACGTGAATGACACAGTTTTGGAATACACAAAAACATGTGACATTTGTGTATAGACTAGAATCGTATAAAAAAGAAGGTAAGAAATGAAATTTTAAATATATTTTGAAGAGTGGAGGTATTTATGTAATATTCTGACATACTCGAACAACAGTCACTGACTGTAGCATTTTATCAAGACATCCTGAATATTGAACCATGTAAAAAAGCATCATAGACAAGAAAGTATTCTTATCAATGTTTCAATAAAAATGGCAGATTAAGAAATTTACATTATTGTAATAGCCAGGATATACAAATCTTTTTGGTAATGTAATTTTGAGTGATATCAGAGACATATAATTAACTGTGTCTATTTAAACGAGGTTATTTATTCTTCTAAGTAAGATACTACAAACTTTATTTCTTTGTTCATGAATGAAATACCTATATTTAAATTCTTTTATAAACATATGATATACATTTATTTCATCGATTTTATAGTTCGATGCAAAATTGGATTTGTATAAAGTAAAAAGAATAATGGTTAATAAGTAATTAATATCATAATAAGCCTTTTCTTCTATTTTATATCCAGCAATCATATTTTCAAGTTTTGTTAAATGTTTATCTAAGTTAACTTTTTGAAACAGGCTATGTATTTGGTGCCAGAAATTTAAAAAGTACCTACAATCAATAAAGTAGTGTTTGTATGTCTCTGGGACTTTACAAACATTACATAAATTTGAATTTCTTATTTTCCATATGTAAAGATGTGTGCCTACAGGTAAAATATAGTGGAGTATTTTCCATCTAAAAACTTTTAGATCATTTTCTTCCAGATAATTAAAAATAAAGTTTAAGGTATTTTTGGGAAAATTAATGTTGTGAATATTTAGTTCATTTACCCATTTATTAAATCCAATAGGATTTTCTTTATCTTGTAGTACTATAAACTCGTAAAGTTTCTTATTATCACTATGGTGTATATCAAAGCAAGTTTGATTCTGTTTCAAGGTAAAGCTATTTTTACACTTAACTAAGGTTTTTAGGGAATCATGGGATTGTAATAATTTCATCCATTGTTTTGGTAAACTTATTTTTAATTTGGTTATTTCTCCAATCCAGTTTTGTTTGTTGTGAAGTTTATTTAAAATCATATTTTCCGAAAGTTTCCCTGTATCATCCAAAATGTCGTTTACATAAATAATATTGTCTTTCATCCAATTATTATAAAAAAGGCATTTGTTAATAAATCTAATAAATCTATTCCCCCATATAATTTGTTGTCTTATTGTTCTAAAATTGTCTACCTTTTCTATTTTACCACCCCCATATTTAATCCATACATTTAGAATTTCTTTATAAAAGTTTGGAAGCAATTTGCCTTTTTCATCTAATGATTTGATGCTGTCTAAATTCATCTTAAAAACAAGATAATTTGAACCCATCTGATTCAAGTAATAAGTTGGTATGATCTTCCAGTCTGCCAATTCACCATCAGTAAGGCGTTTTATCCATTTAATTTTCATAGTATCAATATATCTATCAATATCCAACATTTTTAGACCACCTTGATCTGTATTTTCATTTATAACTGACCTTTTTACTTTTTCTTGTTTCCCGTCCCATATGAAATCATAAATAATTTGTTTAAATTTGTTCAGTACTTCTTTATCAATATTAAGAATAGACGCAACATATGTTATATTTGGAATTATCAATGATTTAACTACAGTTATTCTTCATATCATGGATAATTTTCTTTTCTTCCACTGTTTTATTGTCTTTTCTGATTTTAAAAGTAGTTTTTCTGAGTTTAGTTGAATACATTTATATTTATTATGACCAAAGTATACACCAAGACATTTTACAACATCTGACCAAGCAATTTTTTCAAATTTCTCTTTAGTTTCCTTTAGTTTTCCTAACCATAAACCTTCTGTTTTATTTCTATTTAAAATAAGTCCAGATAATGATCCAAATATTTCAATTAAATTGAGTGCATGAGTAATTTCAGTTTAGATTTCAGAAATAAAGTTGTATCCTCAGCTAGCTGTGATATCTTTAAAGAATGTGTATTTCCGTCCAGTCTTATTTCAATTCCTTTCAGATTATTGTCTGATCTTATCTTACATGCTAAAATTTCTACAGCCAATACAAATAAAATAGAGCTAAGAGGGCATCCTTGTTGAATACCTCTATATATATTCAGGGTACTAGAGATCCATCCATTGCTGGATATGCTAGCTTTAATATCAGTATAAAGGGTTTCAACCCACCTTAACATAGAGTTTCTAATACCAAATTTTTTAAGTGATTCAAACATAAAATTCCATTCAATAGAGTCAAAGGCTTTTGAGAAGTCCAAAAATAAAATTGCTCCATCTATATTAAATCTATCCGAATGATCAATAATGTCTTGTATCTGCCTAATGTTAAATCCAATATAACGATTCCTTATAAATCCATTTTGGTTGTTATGTACAATTTTTGGTAAAAGTGGTTTTAATCTTTGAGCTAATGTGTATGCAATTATCTTTGTGTCTATATTAAGTAATGTTATTGGTCTGTAATTGTCTAAGATAGTTGGGTCCCCTTTTTTAAAAATTAATGAAATAAGGCCAATTTTTTTGAGAATCAGAAAGTTGTCCAGTATCATAGCAATAATTAAAAGTTTTTACAGCTAAATATTTCAATTTATTCCAAAAAGTTCTATAGAACTCAACTGTTAGCCCATCCAACCCAGGGGATTTATTAAGTTTCATTTGAAAAACTGATTTTGTGCATTCTTCAATTGTTAAAAGCCCATCTAGAGATTCACTATCATTTTTATCGAGTACATTTGTCACTAAAGAATCTTCAATATATGTTTTAATTGAATCTGCATTAGGGTTTGTACTAGCATATAATTTTTCATAATACATTCTTTGTAGTTTTAATATTTCACACTGATCTGTTACTATTTCTCCATCTGAATTTTCTAGTTGTAAGATACATTTTCTTGTTTGTCGAGTTTTTTCCAACCCTAAAAAGTATTTGGTTCCCTTTTCCCCTTCTTCAATCCATTTTATTCTTGATCGAATTTGGGCGCCTTTAGCTTTAAAAGAATAAATATTTTTTATTTTAATTTCGAGTGCTTGAATTTCTTCATTTTTATTATCTTTCTGTTGAATTTCCTGTAGCTTCGTCTCTAGTTTCTCTAACTCATTTTTTTTCTTGTGCACTATTTCTGCAGAATTGAATAGTTTTCTCTTTTATATCTAATTTCATTAAATCCCACAATTGTATTAAGTTTTGGCTTAACTTACTTTTTTGTTCGAAACTTATAATTACTTTATTAATTATTTCTTGATAGTCATAATCGTCTAATATACTATTATTAATTTTGAAATATCCCTTCCCTCTGTTTTGGTTATTTGAATTTATTTTTAATGAAATACCCTGGTGATCAGTACTAGAAATTAACGCTGGTCTTATATTTGCAGATTCTACTATTGTACGAAGCTCTGAACTAATCAGAAAATAGTCAATTCTACTTGCCTCTGTATTGTTACTTCTTTTCCATGCATACTGAATTGAGTTAGGATGTAGAGTTCGCCATATATCTATTAATTTGTAGCTTTTCACTAAACATTTAAGACCATTCTTTTTTACATTTGGGGCATATAAGTTGACTAACGAGAGAATGGTATTATTAATTTCAACATTTACTAACAGTGTGCGTCCCTCATCATCAGCAAAACTATCAATAATTTTTGAGTTCAAATCTTTTTTTATAAATATGGCTACCCCTCGGTATTGGGACGTAAAGTCACTACGGAAAATTATACCTTCAAATTCTCTATTTATCAAATCCGATGTATTTTTCACAAAATGGGTCTCTTGGGTAAATGAAATGTCTGTTTTTTGTTGTTTAATCCATGAATATAATCGGTATCTTTTGTCTTTTTGTCCAAGGCCCTGGGAATTCAGGGAGCATATATGAAGAGTTTTTTTTTATGATTTATTCGGGGGAGGGGGGAGCTTTAAGCAAAATAAAGTATAATTCTGTCACCACAGTTTTATAATATTTGTCTATGTATCTTTCTAACGCATTATTTACAATATTATGAACATTTTCGCAACATACAATTTGATGAACATTATTACATAACAAACACATTTACTTTTTAGAACACAAATGTCTAAACAAATACATACATACAAAAACATATACAGATAACACACCCATTTACATTTTACGACATAAGTATTAAAGCAAGTACAGACATAGAGATACATATACAAATTTATATATAAATGTAAAACAAAAAACATATACTGACGAACTTTAGAAACGCAACACTAGATACTTTATTAAATTTATTATAGCAAATTTAACAATATAAAATAAATAAGTTATTTAGATAACAATTTAACCATTTTAGCACAAACAAAAACAGTTTGGAAGTCCATTGGTAACATCATGACGTCAGATTTAAATGTCAAATTTACATGGTAACAAGAAAAGTCTGTTTTCTGGTCAATAACGAGTATGTCCGCCATTATTCGCAATTACAGCACGCAGTCGTCGTCTCATTGATTGACAAAGTTTTCGGACGGTTTGGATAGGGATATTCTGCCATACCTGTTGTAATGCAACACCAAGTTCTTGGCGGTTTCTTGGCTGATGCGGTCGATTTCTGACACGTCTACCAAGTTCACCCCACAGATGTTCTATTGGATTCAGGTCGGGTGATAATGCAGGCCAGTCCAGAACATTAACCTGATTCACATTGAAGAACGCTCTTGTCAATCTGGCTGTGTGCGCACGCGCATTGTCCTGTTGAAATGTGAGCTGGTTCACACCACCATGCTGGCGTAATAAAGGCAAGGCAACTGGTTGTAAAATGTCATTAATGTAACGTTGTGCTGTTAGTGTTCCATTCACTATCACCAAGTTTGAACGAAAATTTGTGTTAATTGCAGCCCAAACCATTACACCCCCTCCACCAAACCGGTCATGTTGCAAAACACAATTTTGGGCGTATCGTTCGTGCACTCTGCGGTAAACACGGAGTCTGCCGTCTGCAAAACTCAAGTTGAATCTTGATTCGTCGGAAAACACAACGTGAGTCCAGTTTTGTCGACGTTAAAACAATTTATCTCTGGCCCATTGGAGTTTTCGTTGACGGTGACGTGCTGTCATTAGTGGCCCCTTGTACGGCCTTCTGTTACGGATTCCACGGCGACTCAATATACGGGACACTGTAAGGCGATGTATTGGCCATGACGTCCAATAATTTGCCTAGCTGTTGACGTTTCCGTCGAAAAACGATCTCGTAAATGACGTTGTCTAATAAAGATATCCTGGCGTTGAGTCGTAACCCTTGGTTGTCCTGGGCGCTGACGGTCATTTACTGAACCTGTCTGTCTAAAGCGTTGCTGTAACAACGGCAGTAGAATACCGAAGGAACAAGGGAAGCGATGCCTACAAAAATCGAAGTCCAAAGACATGGCAAAAACGGTAACAGATAAAACAAAGACAAAACTAGGACGTGAGACAGCTACAATGCACGGAAATAAAAAGATAACATTAAGAACTAAGGCACTCATAGTGTGAACTCCCATGAAAACCGGGAGTGACATCAGGTGCTCCGGAAGGGTAAGCATGTCCTGCCCCGCTAGCGACACCCGCCACACTATCAGTGAGGTATATAGTGTTTTGAAAGGTCTGTTTGGTAGCGGATTGGTTAATGTCATTTTCTAACCCTTAGACAGAAAGCCAATGAAATTCATGGCACATGTTACTTCTCTAACCCTCAACAGTGCCATGATGAAATTTTGAAAAGCTTTTTGTAAATCTTTATAGTATTGAAACAATCACAAGGACAAATCGGTAGCACAAACATCACTTACGAAGACAAAACTAAAATTTTACAGTATGATATACAAGACAACACGAAAAACTAAAGTATTGACAGTGTGAACTCCCATAAAAACCGGGAGTGACATCAGGTGCTCCGGATGGGTAAGCATGTCCTGCTCCGCTAGCGGCACCAGTCACACTATCAGTGAGTCAATCCGGGGTTGAGTCAAATCCGGTTATGTCAAATCCGTGAAGACGTGAAATCTAGCTAAAAATGTCCGTTTTTATTTGGGACACAGACACGTCATATCTGTCAATGATGTCATGGTGACGGCCATAGAATTTCTGAAGGGATGAAAGTAACAAAGGCTGAACAAATCCCTGACTAAGCAGCTTTTGGGACAGTGTGTTTGCTTTAACTAAAAAGTCACTGTATAAACTGCATGTAAACGACTTATCGTAGAGTTGGAAACATTAAATTGCCTTGCAACAGCTCGCTGACTCACACCTGCCTGTAACAATCCTAGGGCTCGATTTCGATTTTCGTTGCTTAATCGCGGCATTACCTACAGAAGACAACTTTTCAGCAATTTTCATGTGTGTAAGGATGTCAACTAACGTCTCATAATGAAAAACCGGTTTAACAAATGTTCGTAGCATTTAAATCTCACGTCACAAATTTCGTGCGACTACATACACCGAGCACACACCTTTAACTCAGGTAAAACGTTTATTGATTTTTTATGACCAGGTAAATGCATTTAAAAGTTGTCAACATATAAAATACAAAATAATGGCGAATTGGCAAAAATATTTTAAAAAATAGGTGTTGCGTTTCTAAAGTTCGTCAGTATATAAACATACAGAATTTCCCCCATACGAGAAACTTTGTTTACAAATCGTACCTTATCAACTGGTTTATCCCGTACTAAAAATAGAATTCTTGTCCAGGTGATCTCAAGTACATTTCCACCGATTTTCCTATCTTTTTGCGGTGTTGTTAAAAAGGAGTTTGAAAGATTATTTAGGGATAAAATTGTACTTCTCAACGTTCTTAGAATGTATGTATTTAGTAATGTAACATTTCTTTCCATTTCAGGTTGATTTCTAGATGGCGTTTTCCTTTGACCTAGGGTCAGGAGGTGTGTCAATGAGGAATGTCGCAACCAGACCACGTGTAGTTTGTTTACATTATGCGAAGCCAACGTTGGTAGTCTGAGGATAGAGATATATAGACGGAAGAAAGAGAGACATGCGTAAATTGAGATACATGTATATTTGGAGATGCTGACCATTCCGTAATGCTTTATATTTTTCATTTTCTTATAATTAGATGTACAAGTGTGATAAACAAAGATATAATACATCAACCAAACCACGTGGCGTTTGTTTACAATACATAAAGTCGACTGTTGAAGTTTGTGGATGGACACTAATTGACTGGAGATATTAAGACATCTGTACAAGAAAACAATTGAAGATTTTGAGATAATTTTCGTTGTGTTCAACACTGCTTTATTCATTATTTTATCATAAATAGATATGCAAGTGTCAACCGAGTTTAAAAGGATATTTGTATGATTGATTCTTTGAGGATTCCCAATCGTAAAACAATTAGCAATAAACCTTATACGTACTTCCATTGAATGTATGAACTCTATTAATAGTTCATCACAAACAACTTTTTTTTCTAATTTCAAATTTTTTATAAAAGTATTTGTACCAATATACAAGCATGCAGAAAAAAGAAACAAAAGTTATATATACATGTTTCATTATAAAATGCTAATTAAAAGATAAACTAGTCAAATAAACTTTATTTGTCATTTAATTTTTTTGCTTAGGTTTTGTGGCCTGATTTGGTCTATCATACAGATCAGAAGTCGGAGTGGTTGCCGATCGCTTTGATGTCTTGCCCTGTGGTGTATTCTGATTGGTAGCACTGTTAGTTACAAAGTGATCCATGGGACCAAGCTTGTTTGTTGTTTGTGAAGATTGGGTTTCATCAGACGTACTGTTTTTTTGGGTTTTTTTTCGACTTGGACTTCTTCACTTTTACATGTTTATTTATTGGTTTATTTTCATGGTCTGTTGTACTTGTTTTTTCAGAGTCGACAGTTCTATCATGTGTTGGTTGTAGAATGGACTGTGACATCTGGGAAAGCGAGTCATCTTGTTGAGTATCCTCTGTTGTTTGTGTTGAGTTCTCCGCTTCCTCAACAGTTTCATCCTCTGAAACATCACCATCTGTATTGTCTGATCGTGTTGATTGTGTGTCTCCCTCATCATGCTCTTTATCAGAGAATGGTTCTGTACAATCTGATTGTTTATGGCCAACTTTGTTACATTGTCTACAAGTCCAATCATTAGGACAATCTTTCATGATGTGGCCAATCTTCAAGCATTTGTTGCATTTGACATGTACATTACTTGTTATTTGACCTTTATGAAATATTGATGCTTTGTATTTCCCAATAGTTG
>MJUU01038562.1:0-15651 GCA_002080025.1 Modiolus philippinarum | reverse complement strand
TGTTTATGTCCGTATACTTAGTTCTTTCAGTTTCAGTCTTCACAATTGACTCGGTCCTGTTGCCAACTGAATTTTACTCTTGTTACGATTTTTTTTATTTATTGCATTGGCTATAGGGGAAGGTTTGGGCCCAATAAAACTAGTTTAACCCCACCGCAGCAGGTTTGCGCCTGTCCTAAGTCAGGAAATTTATTAAGCCTTAAGTGTGTCTTGTCTGTTTTCTAGTTGGTTTACTTTATGTCTATAGGAGTCTAGGATGATGTTAATTTCGTTGAACTTGATTACTCTTTATAGGGGCCGACTCCGACCTGCCGTTGGGTGTGGGGTTTCCTCACCGTTCATTGAAAATCTTATGGTGGCTTTGAGTTGTTATTACTCCCCTTTGGGTCGTTGTCTCTTCGACACATTCCCCGTTTCCCTTCTTTTTCCTATTAATGTGAAGACAAAAAATTAGAGTGTTACCATGAAATAAAATGTGAAACTGTATCTATAATTCTTGGCGTTCATTATGCCCAAAAAGGATAAAGTGCTTTTTCACCGATCATCAAATCCCATAACGTCCAAAACCTACCACAAACATCACTACCTTCCCCGTCCCTCCCCCTAAAAAATAACCAATAATCCCATCACCAACTCCACCGAGGAAAATGCACGCAAGCACAATTGTTAGTTACTCGTGAGAAACTCGTTAGTCGTGTGAGCATACTCGTGAGGCATGTGAGCAGTTGTGAGTAGCATCATAAATCAAGGAAACCCAATACTGAAGAAGCTCATCATCACAATTGTCGGCCCTACATCCATTAGAACAAGCTTAACCACCACTATTAAACCTCCCTCCAACGCCAATCATCCTAATGGAGCACAGGCAGCAGCATCATATTGAAATGAGCACACGAGCACAGCCAAAACCATATTTGTAAGCCTCTTTTAAGTGGTGTGAGCACAGCCATAAAATATACACAAAATCGTAAATAGCATAGGTAAATCAAGAGTTATCTCCCATTTTGGACGCGGACACTATATAAGACACCTAGCAACTTAAAATTTGCCTAGCAACTCGAAAAGCGCGGAATAAATACAAGCAAGCATTATCTCCCTTCCCTTCGAAAAACAAAATGGCTGCTATGAACGCGGAAGTAATAGAAGACTGCGGGAACTTATCTCCCTTTACTAAACGCGGACCTTAGAGAAGACAACTTCAGAAATACAATAAAATGGCAATTGCCGAACGACCTAGTCCGGGTTGTTCTGATTAGGGAAATACGCGCTTTCCCGTCTCCGAATGGGGACATACCCATTTTCGATTACTCATGTTGTATACAAGATCACCATGGTGTGTTACACGTTGATTCATCACATCATTTCCTATTAAAAATGCAGCTTATAGGAGAAATACGTCCACTTCTCATGCGTGCTGTGATAAGGTCTAAAAGGGCCCTATTGGATCAGGTGTTCATCTATGACGTCATTACCGTTCAAAATGGCCGAACCGGGCTTCAATTAGGACTACTTGCGGTTCGTGTTCCGGTCACATGGCTTCCGCTTCCGGCAACTTGACATCCGGCGACGTCACTTC
The DNA here is from genome assembly GCA_002080025.1 of Modiolus philippinarum. Lineage (NCBI taxonomy): Eukaryota > Metazoa > Mollusca > Bivalvia > Mytilida > Modiolidae > Modiolus > Modiolus philippinarum. Next base: position 14,075 of record MJUU01038562.1, on the reverse strand, counting down.
CGGTGATCTACCATCATAAAATATAATTTGTTCGTGTTTATATACTACTTATACATTTCTTATACGGTCCAATGTAATACTAAGTTTCGCCTTTGGTGGCCATGTTGGAAGATGGGTCGACACCAAATTAACAAACTTAGTCAGCGTCTCACAAGAATCGTTCAAGCCATCTTTAGATTAAATCCATTCAGCGGTTTACTAGTAGAAGATCCTTGTATGCATTTCTCCTTAGGGTCATACATACTGTATTTTATGATCTGAGGGGGTAAATCGTAGATTTTCATACGGAGCCGGAAAACGGACGTTTGCGACATTAAAATCTTAGATTTACCCTGAAGATCCTAAAATACAGTTTGCTTATCTCTATTCTAATGCAAAATGGAAAAAGAACGTTTTAGATCGATTTTAAAATTACAGGAAGTTTGGTGTGCGTCTGCGCAATTACATTGCTATTGGTTCCGACGGTAAATCTTAGATTTTACCCCCTGAAAATTTTGTAGCCATGCAATCGAAATTAGCGTTACAAACATAAGTGCATTAGAATTAAGATTCACCGCTGGTGGCCACGTTGGATGACGGATCAGCGTCGAAGTAAAAACACTTGGTCAGTACCTCATAAGCATGTTATGCCAACTTTGGTTGAAATCTATTCTTCGGTTCTCTAGAGGAAAATCTTTGTATGCATTTCCAAAAGGGTACAATGTAAAAATTAAGTTCACAACTGGTGGTAATGTTGGATGACGGATCGACATGAAAGTAACATGAACGTAATAACACTTAGTCAGCACCTTACATGCATCATTCGTGCCATTTTTGGTTATAATCCTTTCAGCATTTCTCTAGAAGAAGATCGTTGACTGCATTTCCCAAAAGATCCAATGTTAAACTAAGTTTCGCTGCTGGTAGCCATGTTGGACGACGGATCGGCACCAAAGTCACAAAATTTGGTCAGTACCTCATGAGCATAATTCATGCAATGTTTGATTAAAATCCATTCAGCGGTTCTATAGAGGGTGGTCTTTGTACCCTTCTCCCCATAGGGTCTTATATTAAACGAAGCTTTGCCGCTCGGTGGCCATGTTGCATGTAGGATCGGCACCAAAGTAACAAGACTTGGCCAGCACCTCACAAGTATCATTCTTGCCATGTTTGGTTTAAATCCATTCACCAGTTCTCCAGAAGATTTTTGCAGCCATTTTTCCATAGGGTCCAATGTTAAACTAAGTATCCCCGCTGGCGGCCATGTTGGATGACGGATCGGCACCAATGTAACAACACTTTGTGAGCACATCACAAATATTTATTATGCCATGTTTGATTAAAATCCATACAGCAGTTCTCCAGAAGATGATCTTTGTATGTGTTTCCCCATAGGGTCTAATGTTAAACGAATGTTGCCGCTCGGCCGCCATGTTGCATGTCTGATCGCCAACAAAGTAACAAGACTTGGCCAACACTTCATAGGCACCATTCATGCATGCCAAGTTTGGTTTGAATCCATACAGTGGTCCTCAAGATGATCTGTGAAGAAATTGTTTACCACGGGCACTAGACAGACACCGGACGAAGGACGAGAGACGCAAAGTGATGGCAAAAGCTCGCCCATTTCTTCGGGTGGGTCCAAAAAGGGGGTCTGTTCCACTGTTGTGTGTAGGTTATGTTAATTGTAACATGTTTTATTTTGAAGAGGGGATGTAAGCAGATTTGAAAAAGCGGTTGCGGTGCGTAAGTGGAATGGGGTCGGACTGGGGCTATTTCAGCCCATGGCCGAAGTACGCTTTCGAGTGATTGAGAGAAGAAGAGACCCTTTATGAAATAATCATATGGTTTTTGTCTTATATGCACCATGTCGAGCTTTTCTCATTCAAAAGGTTCGGTTTTCCAATATTATTTTCGATGATTTATAACTTTCCTTTCAACTGGTAATTGAAACTGGTTGGCAAAGCTGGAAAATGTTTTTATTAAATTTTAGATATTAAATTAGATATTGTCTGATCAAAACACCCTTGAAAGTATCGATAATATGTTCCTTTGATGCTTAAACGGAGTGTAAAGCTCGGCATGTGAGAAGTAGATTAACTAGCCAAGGATAAGAGTGTTAAGCCTATAAGTTCTTTAAAACCAAGGAATTGAAAAGCAATTATGCCCAAAAAAGACAGCAGCAAACAAAGACCGAGAAAAGAAATCCATTGAGCCAAAGGCAAAGAAACCAACCTCCAAAAAACCAGCAGCTAAGAAACCTATAACAAAAATACAAAGACTACAACACAAAAGAAAGTCAAGACACCAAAGAAGAAGTGAAGTAAAGAGCTTATCTCTTACATATGCAAGCAAAAGCCTTTTTAAGGGCTACCAAAAAAGATATTTAGTTGTACCAGCAATTTTAAAAGTCAAAATAGCTTTCCGGAAGTAAAGTGTATTTTCTCTTTCTTATTTATTTCCTTTATGCTTTTTTTTTGCTTATTTATTTTGCAATCAGTCCTCCATATTAAAACACTATAGGCCAAGTGTGAATCGATGAGATCATTATAATAGTCTAAGCAATAGATGCGATGCCGATAAAGAAATTATTTCTGTAATAAAATTAATAATGTATATTACAGTAATAATGATTTTTTTCAACAATCGCATATATTGCTGGACTATAATAATGATCTCGTCGATTCGCACTTGGCCGACAGTGTTAAAATGACAATCTTTGTTGAGTGCTGTTCTCGAAATCCCGTCAATATATTCAAACACTATTGAAAAAGACCTTTTCCCGGTTCTCGACCTTAATTTTAAGCGATTCCCGACACCAGTTCCTGTTTTCCCATGCATTTTTATTTTCGAGGACCCTGGTTTCCCCACTCATCTAAAAAATCAAATCTGCATGCTTCCCGCTCACTTCAAAGCCGACCCGCAAACCGCACTGAGACACACAATAATTCCCCTTGTGAATACGGCGAGCTTTTAATTGGGTAATACCATAGATTCCGCGCTTCGGGCTCCAATCTTTTAAATATGGGACTCAGGGCTTCAAAACTATGGTTAAAACACAAGAACCGTGGGCTTCAACTATGGGTGCTTTGGTCTCCAACACAAGGATATCGGGCTCCACTCACTGGGCTACGGGCTGCACTCAGCGGGCTCCGTGCTCGAACACAAGGACACCGGGCTCCACTCAATGGGCTCCGGGTCCACATACTTGAAATCCAAGAAATCTGTGTGCTGTGGAGCCCGTGCGTAATTTTAACCAATTTTAGCGTAATATTCGAAATATCCTGAGAAATATGATGTAGCTATTGACTTATAAATTCACTCATGAAAGTATCGATAATATGCTCCTTTGATGGGAAGGCGAATTGTAAAGCTCGGCATGTTTTGTAAAAACAGTTAATGGGTATTATCACGGACTCCAAAGCTCTATGAGAATCTGCAGCCCAGTCGGTGTAGCCCGGAGCCCTGCGATTGGAATCCGAGGCCCTGGTGTTGGAGTCCGGATCCCTAGTTTTGGCGCGAGGAGCCCTTGTGTTGGAGCCCGGAGACCTTATGTTGGAGCCTGGAGCCCCTTTTTCCAAAAGGATTAAAGCCAGGGGGAAACACAAAAAAATTAAAAGTTAAAGTAAACAAATAAACAGACAAAAAAATGATCAAATGAGCGACTATTTTAATTATACACGTAGTCATTGTCAAATTTGCCGAAACAGGTTTAAAGGTGTTTTTTTTTATCTTACACTGACTTTTTTGCAAGCAAAAGGGATAGGACACAAGTTATTCATCATTAATAAAATACTTTCCCGGTAAAAATGATAAAAGTTCACAAAATGACGACAAACAAAATTATTGATATCATAAATATGGGATTATGAAAAAACAATAGAAAATTAAAAAAAAAAACAACTGGAGGAAATCTGGAAGGGAACAGAAAGAAGAATGTGATAAATGCTTTTTTTTCAGTAGATTTTTGTGAAAATATCATGAAATTCTTTACACTGCTTTATTTCAGGTGTAAGCTCTAAAGGGGCAAAAAAGTCTTTTGAATAACCCGTTCAAATTTTTTGCTGATTTTTTTACATGATTTTATTTGTGAGATTTTGTACCCAATGGTTCTTTGAAAAAAAATCAGCATTAACTGGACAGACGAACGAATGCCACTACTTTATTTTAATATTCATGATAAAACTGTAGCTTTTTTTCAAATCAGAATTAATTTCTAGTCCGATTTCAGTGATAAAATTGTACTGTAAAAACTAGGAGAGTAATCACATGTTAATCAGTCATGTGACGTCCAGAATCACAATCATGTTTAAACCTCATCATCATAACGACGCTTGCACACATGACCGGATAAACACCACATCATATAATGTTGAATCGACATCATATAATGGAGAATGCACATCATATAATGTAAACCAACATTATATAATGTTGAATCGTCATCATATAATGATGAATGCACATCATATAATGTCGAATGCACATCATATAATGTTAAAACGACATCATATAATGTTGAAAGCTCATAATATAATGATGGTTGCACATCATATAATGATGGTTGCACATCATATAATGTTGTATACACATCATATAATGTTGAATCCACATCATATAATGTAAAATGCACATCGTATGATGGTCGTTGCACATCATATAATGTCGGTTGCACATCATATAAAGTTAAGTGCACATCATATAATATTGTTTCCACATGATATAATGTAAGTTGCACATAATATAATGTCAATGTCGAATGCGCATCATATAATGTTAAAAAGACATCATATATCGTTAAATGCACATAATATAATGTTGGTTGGACATGATGTAAAGTTGAATGCACATCATATAATGTTAAATGCACATTATATAATTATGAATGCACATCATATAATGTTGTTTGCACATCATATAATGTTGATTGCACATCATATAATGGTGACTGCACATCATATAATGGTAAATGCACATCATATAATGTTGATTGCACATCATATAATGGTGACTGCACATCATATAATGGTAAATGCACATCATATAATGGTAAACGAACATCATATAATAGAAAGTGAAGATAATAAGACGGTTTTGGCGTTCCATACAATGAAGTACCTATACATAGTCAATGACGTACTTATACAAAGTCAATGGCTTCTAATACATAGTCAATGAAGTACCTATACATAGTCAATGACGTACTTATACATAGTCAATGACCTACTTAAACGTATTAAAAATGCAACTAATACGTTTGAAATCTACTAAAACATAGTCAATTACCAACTAGTACTTAGTAAATAACCTACTAAAACGTAGTCAATCACCTAGTTAAACGTAATCAATCACTTAATAAATAACTGAATACCGAAGTTACTGTAAATTTACTTTCTGCATATGCGCATTTCGACAACTTATGTCTCTTCAGTGCAGATGAAATAATCTATACGTTTGGAAGAACATAAACCCAAAAGTGTCTAAAAACGTTATCAATCACCTACTAGAATGTAGTCAATCACTTACTTATACTTATTCAATTACCGACTAATACTAAGTCAATTAACTTCTTAGATTTTAGTTTCTTGATATTCGGATTAATGGATGTGGCTTGTTTCCATTGATTTTTCCACTTTTTTACCTTTTTGAGGGTCATTTATGGCTTGCTATATGGTTTGAGGTTCCTCACTGTGTAGAATACCGTACGGTGACCCCTCTAGATGATTTGTTTTAGGTCGTTTTAACCTGGGGATGGGATGTTGTCTCCTTGACATTTACGCCATTTCCTTTCTTTTTCATAATTCACCTACTAAAATGTAGTCAATTCAACGTAGTCAATCACCTACTAAAACGTAGTCAGTCATCGATTTATACATATTCAATCATCTACTAATACTAAGTTATTAAATACATTAATTGTTTGAGAAACCGACTGCATTTAAACTGACATTAGAGAACAATTTATAAATGCTACAGAAATTATATTCCAGGTGTCTCATTACGAGTATTCAGCGTGTCAAATAACTTGTTTATATTATCATACAAATAGCACTACATACTTCAAATTTGATATTTTACTGATAAATGTCACACAATACAATTAATAAAACAACAATCTAAATTGGTTTTCTCAAAATTAATAGTACGTGAAAATGTTATGTGGAAATTTTAAGCACTTGACTTCCTGATATTGATCCAAAATGATGTTCCTGTTATTAGGAAAACTACGTCTGATACTAAACTTAGATTTTTATTTCCAAGAAATGGCCCCCAGTTCATCAATATTATCATGTTTTACAGATAATATAAAATTAAATGAAGATAGTAATACTTGATAAAAAGTTAACAAAGGATTGATGGAATTCAACTATATTTGTATAAAATGGAGTAGTATTGTACATGCTGTGAATATTTGGCTTGCATTTATAAAAAAAAATAGAATGTTTGGAAAAGCCAAGTTCCTTAACTAATTATATGCTATATGCACTGGTTTTCAGCTTCGAGATAATGTCGTATTTATTGCAATGGTAAAAACACCAATACCTTGCACATAAAACTTACAACACAACAGCCGCGACGATACTAAACGATGGTACCATTGAATCGCTTTTTGTGTAAAATATATATATTCGAATGCAATGAAAACGTTTATTCAGTAAAACTGCATTAGAATATTCCGTACACATACACATTGAAAACGAATATTGAAGCAAAAAAGCTGAAATGGGTGACAAATACAATAAATACCCAAGTTGCATAAAAACAGTAAATTTCGTTCGGCTGTACACGTGTTACAAGGAGTAACCTCTCATCAGCAGCTTTAAGATCAAAGGATATGGAAAGCCATAATCAAACAATATTCCAAACAGAATACTAATGTCTAAAAAATATCGAAATAGAAAGCCAAATTCAGTACCAAGGACATCTACCAAATGCCATTCACGGAATGAAGCCTCAGTAATTTTAAGTGGTTTGAATTTTGATAAAACCAGTATTTTATTTATAATTCAAAAGGTAGAATTTTCATGTCAGACAAGTCTGACTATAAGGCAGGTGAATAACCTCGAGGACCTCTAGTCCATCAGCATCTGCATCGGCCAAATGGTTCAAAAAACAAAAAAATACCGAAATTGCATAAAAAACAGTAAAGTTCTCTCTTGAATTTTCCTTTATTTTGCATTAGTTTGTTATATGCACTTAAATATATGAAAATATAATAATAAAACTTCATAAAAGTTTGAACATTATCTATTTTATGTGACGATGACCACAAAAAATGATCGATGTACAAAAATATTTAAATCTGTTTGAAAGAATAAATTACTAATTTTTTCCAAAGGTTGACAGGAAGTCGAACCTAGTTTTTTTCATTGATTTCCATTGAAAGTTTAATTAAGTTAAAGTAATATAAAGAATTTTATGAAACTCGTCAAAGATTTAATAAATAAAACGTCCAAATTTTGACGATAAATGGTTCTATCTTGAATTTTCCTTTATTTTGCATTAGCTTGTTACATGCACTTAAATATATGAAAATATAATAAAATATGATAAAAGTTTGTTCATTATTCATTTTATGTGACTATGACCACGAAAATATGATCGATGTACAAAAATATTTAAATCTGTTTGAATGTATAAACCCAAAGAATATCGAATGTCTCTGAATACTGAGGATCATATTCCCTCAACAAATAGTATTGAGCAAAACATTGATAGAATAAATTACTCATTTTGGAGGTACAGGCATTCCAAAGGTTGACAGGAAGTTGAACTTAGTTTTTCATTTTTTTCCATTGACAATTTAATTTAGTTGAAGTAATATAAATAATTTTATGAAACTCGTCAAAAGATTTTTCATGTTAAATTTAGGCAAAAAATAATACAATTTAATGGATAAAATGATAAAAGTAAAAAAAAATCTAACCATTTTACTTTGTACTTATTTCTCACTTAGCAGTCCCTTTCCTGTGTATATTCGTCCAAATTACACAAAATGGTTGGAACAAAATTACAAACTGCCGCTGACACAAGGTCCTTAAGGTATTGTCATATTTAGAATATGGTGAAAAACATTTTTGATGTTACATGTATTCTATTTCTAGGCATAGTGACATGTCCTTCCTTTGGTGATTTGCTGCTCTAATTACGAACAGCATAGAAAATATTAGGCAAACATGATTTTGAATTTTTAAGATTATCTGAATACAAAATATTTATCAGCTACAGTATTACTAACACTACTTAACAAAAGAAACGATACACAATAAATTACATATATAATTTGGATAAAGCAATTTAAATTTCCCATTTTAGTGCATTTATGTATTTTTGGCCAAAACTCATTTCTTAATTCAGTTTTCAAGTCAATTTCGAAATGGATACGTTAAAAATCCGAATTGTAAGTTGTTCGTCCTATAATCGAGTGCGCCGTGAATGAGGGTAATAAAAAACTTACCGAACAGAATTGTCAACAGACGAAATCTAAAGGACAAAAAGACAAAGCAGGTGGAAAACCATCGGAAAATTTGCCAACTGCAATGGTCCTGACTTGGTACAGGTATTTCAAGAAAAATGGTGGATTAAACCGGTTAAATTGGGCGCCATAACCCCCCCCCCCTTTTCCATTGCGGTAGTTTCCGGTGGCTATTGAAAGGTCGTAGACAATGAAAAGAAATGTTTATCCCAGTACTGAGTGAAAAATGAATCGTGAAGTGACTGATGATTTATCATCCAAGTACTGAGTAAAAAATGAATAGTGAAGTGACTGATGATTTATCATCCCAGTACTGAGTAAAAAAATGAATCGTGAAGTGACTGATAATTTATCATCCCAGTACTGAGTAAAAAATGAATCGTGAAGTGACTGATACTTTATCATCCCAGTACTGAGTAAAATATGAATCGTGAAGTGACTGATGATTTATCATCCCAGTACTGAGTAAAAAAATGAATCGTGAAGTGACTGATGATTTATTATCCCTCTACTGAGTAAAAAATTAATCGTGAAGTGACTGATGATTTATCATTTCAGGACTGAGTAAAAAATGAATCGTGAAGTGACTGATGATTTATCATCCCAGTACTGAGTAAAAAATTAATCGTGAAGTTACTGATGATTTATCATCCCAGGACTGAGTAAAAAATGAATCGTGAAGTTACAGATGATTTATCATCCCAGGACTGAGTAAAAAATGAATCGTGAAGTTACTGATGATTTATCATCCCAGTACTGAGTAAAAAATGAATCGTGAAATGACTGATGATTTATCATCCCAGTACTGAGTAAAAAATGAATCGTGAAGTGACTGATGATTTATCATCCAAGTACTGAGTAAAAAATGAATCGTGAAGAGACTGATGATTTATCATCCCAGTACTGAGTGAAAAATGAATCGTGAAATGACTGATGATTTAAATAGTTTAATGTTAAAAGTTTAAACATCCCATAAATTTTACAATTTGACATCTTAAAAAGAGGAAATTAAAATCTCCTTTCAATACTTCGCTCAATTCAAAACTAAACGTAAACAAGCACTTTGCACACCCAGAGCGTCGATTACAATTGCTGCCTTCATAAATCATTGATAGGTAAAAAAACAACAAAGTAAAGACTTTTGATTCACCTAAGGCAGACGTCGCAACGTCCAAACAGCAGAAATACGATTTAAACTTGAGCAGCCGTGAATTAAGGTAGATGGGTACTCCAAATTTTTTTCCATAGATTTTTTTTTATTTTTACAGGGAAGTTTCCTTTTTACATAAGCATTGAAATAAAAAAAATAAAAAAGTGGGGTCACCGTGCTTGTTTTTAAAATAACTGATATGAAAATAACCAAATATTTCTAATGAATATATAGGGAAAAACAGGTATATTGTCGATTTCTTTAAAACTTTTCCATAGATTTCTTTCTACTTTACTCATGTGTTAGCCCTTTGAACATACTGTTAAAAAATATAAAGAAAAATGGGGGTCACCGGCTTTGTTTTCCATATAATTTCCAAAATGTGAATTTTCATAGTGATATCTATGTAAAATATTTTTATCAGATTATCTCCCTTTTTCAAAAATCCTCTTCCAAGTTATTTAATTATCAAGTTACCATACCTCCTCTAATTAGATAAAGACATGTGAAATCAAGTCTATGTAGGACCTTTGCATTTTGCATTATGGATGTAATATTGATTGATTCATTACAAATAAAAATATTTGCATATTTAAAAAGCAGATAATACCATAACATCATAAATAACAAATTCAAAATGGCGGAAGACTACCGATCTACCTTAAATACGGAAAATATGATGCAAGGAATGCATGGTCACCATAAACAGATTTAATAGTCAGACAATTCAAAAGTGTGATGATTTAATAGATGCAAGATTTTTACGTTCGCAAACAGAAATCTTAGATGATGACTTACGTTACTTCTGACGTGTGAAAGTTTACCCTATATCTAGAAGTTATTTATGCAAGACAGGAAAATATAATTTTGGTAAATTCTCAGTATCGTTTCTTCTGTTGAGTAGTATATATTTCTTTTTTTTCAAAGTTCAAACAACGACAGCCATCTTCTAACTTTTTATGTGGAGGTAGACATGAAAGTTAACAATAAGCGTTGTGTCATGTCCAATGATATAAATAAGAGATGATATTGTCATTTATTGGAACGTATTTTCTCCTGGGTTTGGATTTGCCAATAATCAGCAGTAATAAGTTATCTAAGAGAAGATTATCATCTTATCCCATGATATTAATTTTTCATACTTACTTTCCTTTGTTGACAAATTAGATGGTAATTTTCATGTCTCAATATTGTCGTGTGAAAGAAAACTGTATTAATTTGTTACTAAATAAAGACACGTATTTTCAGTTGAAAGATGAGAAAGATGCTACAATAAAAATTACACACATCTTTTCTTGTAAGGAATATTTGAGGGGGGTTCTGCCCTCCCAATTTCCAATTTTTTTCGACCTTTTTTTTCCAAATTCCTACAATTTTTGGCCCTTTTTTCCCAAATACCACATTTTTGGGGGTATTCTCATTTCCCATATTTTTTACATTTTGAAACACCAATAACATCAACAATTTTATTCTATAAAGTTAAAGTTCCTCCATCATAGGAAATATCCTTACAAAAGGACCTAAATTCCGTGCACCACAATACATCAAATGGGAACAAAATTTTAAACTTCTTATGAATGCTGCAGAGGACTATACCAGAAAATAGATTAAACATGAATAAGATGAAGACTTTGATTTTCTTTTGGAGTGGATTAAGGTTGTGAGTTGTATGATTATAGAACGAATCAATCAGCTACAAGGGTCAATAAGAACTAAATCAACATCAATTTTAAAAAATGCTGATGTTGCCAGATATTTGTCCTACATTCATGACGAATATCCCGCTGTTCCAGCAGATAAGGCCCCATAATAACATCATTTTTATCTGTAAAAATTATTATAGCGAAAGAACTTGAAATTAGTAATTCTAAGGGCAATACATCCTACACAGCTACTACGCTTTTTCTAAGGAGGATATATCACAGTCAAATTGGAGAAAAACAAATATAGAGGAAGAAGTAATTAAATTTTAGAGTTTGTAATCCACAATATTTTAAGTTTTGAGGACTTGTTTTTAACAGACTAAAGAAATTCCAATTGGCATAAACTGTGCATCTCTTTCAGCTGATACGTTTCTCCACTGAACAAAGGCTAGACAAACTGAAGGGGTTTTCAAACAAAAGGTAAAAAATAAGCCCAATCATTTTATTTTAGACTCCGTTATATAGATAATACTTAATTTGTAACTAAATTAGATCTTAGAATGAAAAGTTTGTACGGACGATAGACTAAAAGTGTTGGCAAAAAGCTGTAGCCAAGTGAGCTTATGATGTTTTCCAACCGGGTCCAAAGTTAAAATATGCTATGCACTGGCGGTCATATTTTAAAAGGATCAGAATGACGAGTACTTTTTGTAAAGGAGTTTCCATACATCTTTTCCATGTTTGGTCTAATTTATGTCAGTAATATGATAAAACGTAATATGCACAACTTGATGCTTGCTACACCATTAAGTTCCTCTGAGTAGCATCAGAGGAGTCGTGACAGAAAGTTGAGGGTACATGATTAAACTTATCAACGGTCGTTGTTACTTTGTTCAAGAACTGAAAAAAATATCAATTCAAGATAAACAAAATGAGACTTACATGACTATTTACAATGTAGGTTAATGTCACTGCTCACTCAAGTCAATTATAGTGAATAAAATGTGACCAAGCAAAATCGACTCTTTAATATGAAGGAGGTATTCATTGCCTGCTAACAGATGATTCAGAAAGATTTATCCAGGGGACAATAGACTCATCTTCATTGTCTTGCATTGTCATCATCGTTGTGTTTATCAAGCGACTTCTATGCATTTCTTCATAGTTCTTTCTGTGAGAATAATTTCATTTCCTTCAGATAAATATCTATATATACCAACCGATGTCTGGAAAAGCTCAATAGAAACTAGAAGCTTTACAACCCAAATCATAAGAACCCACAGGAACAACCAAAAAGTTGATCTTGAGATAAAAGAACTTCAAAAAGCGACCACTTTTGATTTTTTAATCATTGTGTATTTTTAAGGTAGTTAAATTTCCATTTCCCGCATTTTTAAGATTTCCCACTTCCCTAATTTTTTTTTCATCATTTTTCCCATATCCTTAATTTTTTCACCGCTTTTTTCCATTTCCTAAAACCGTGTCACCCCCNCCCCCCCCCCCCCCCCTTTCAATATTTGAGTTCAGATATGAAATATCTGTACGCAAATTATTATTCTATTTCAGAGATATATTTAGCAGAAATCTTTTTGTAAATTCTAATTTCTTTTTCTAATTATTTGAAGAAGACGTATTGTAGAAATGCAGAGATAATTGGAATACCTTTCTAGTCAAATTTTCAATTTGTAACGTTTTAAAGAAATAAACAAACCTAGCTATCAATGAAGTATCTTTATAATATTCTGATCCTGATATCCTGAAATTTAATATCGATAAATCAATAATTCAGTCCTTACAAGTTCGAAATTGGCTTTATAATGTTACTTTTACAATTTATGTGATTGTGCAGAATTAAACGTGCGAAATATTTCCTGTTGCTTTTGTACACACCAAAAAATTCTGGGACAAGGGTTTACTTTATATTCTCATATTGGACACTTAGTGTATTGTTAAGAAATCATAGTGATATTTTTCGACGTTACAACAGGAGATAATAATATCACCACAAATTGATCCTTTTATAGAAAGACAGAATGTATTATCGTAAAATCCCTTCCATGCCGTATATCAAAGTACGACTCCATTTACTGAACATTAAAAACTTGAAACAGGAAGTCTATAATTTTTAGTTATGACATTCCAATTTTCTGTGATATTATCGTGACGGTAAATTGACCACTTTGGTACGGTTCAGAAATTAAAGATTGTTAAGATAAAAAAGGGTTTAATATCAATTATTTCTGGAAGTACGCATCATTAAGGCAAAACAAAATTACTACTGTTAGATTGACATACAATCACAGTTTCTGATGTCTTTTTATCTCTCATCGAATTGATTTACAGCACTGTTTAAATTTGGAAGAACCAGAAGTTAGAACACAAGATTTTTAACGCGAAAACAATATTAAACAAAAAGATATATTTGTTAATATTGAGACATGCTGATAAGTAAGGTTATAAAAGGATGCACATAGATCTACAAATATAAAAAAAAACAAAAAAACTTGCGAACACTGCTGTCAGATCGTTTGCATTTTTCCCTCTTACATTATTGCATAAATTAATTTAATCAGACCAACTGTAAAGAAAAATAAAGAAAAACGATGTCAAATATCAACCGTTTCTTTGATGTTTAAAATAAGAAAATGACACTCTATGTAATCAATTTATTTCCCAGATTACCTTACAAACACCCACGGAAAAAATATTTCCTAAAATAAATTTGATGGAATTGCGATCTATTGAACAATGAAATAACATGCACAGTTATATTATGGAACAAAATCATAGTTCATCAGCAAAGTGCAAAGCGAATGATTAGTCGTAA
>MJUU01038554.1:38945-50687 GCA_002080025.1 Modiolus philippinarum | reverse complement strand
ATATTCAGTTACTTTTGTAAATTTCTATTATTGTCATTATTTGATGCAGCTTTTGGGTGATTTATTATTTAAAACTTTATTTACACATATGAATATTGAGTGACTGAAATGTGAAACTGTACATTACGAATGTCTTCTTGTAAAAAATATAGGCATGTGCTAAAAAATATTGTTGGAATTAGAACATAGCTTTGTTTCCAAAGCCAAAGAAGAGAGTTATACAATGTATTAGAATTGGTAAATTGATAATGTTTTTTCTCTAATTTCTAGCAAATTTAACCAACGCCTGGCCGATGTGATAAAAATATTTCTCGTCACTAGTGAGAGAACAACTTGCGTGGAATTTCCCACCAAATCTATTCGGCATACAATCCTCTGTGTTTTTCATTATGTCATTAGAGAAACACTTTCTCAACTTTAACACGTTAATTATGAAATTTCTCACATCTCGTTAAATAAATTTTCAAATGTTTAAAAACTTGGTGTACATTTTATTCATACATCTTATCAGCATTTAGACAGCAATAACTTTGGAATTAATGTATTAAGAGGATGTCCATGGGAAAGTCATGCAGTGGGCCTGCTGGCACACTGCAAATTTTGTTTTCAAAAATCTGTTAGCATTTTGGAATCACAAGTCAAGCACTTATTAAATTCAAAATAAGTTTGGTTTTCAATTAAGACAATGATTTAGAGTAATGAATTACATAGAATACACTTGAAAATATGAAATAAGGGGAGATTACTCAGACCTTTATTTGTACAAAATTTAGTTACTTTGTTAAGGATTTTGAGTAGATGTGGAAAATTGCCTTTTTGTTTGGATATAAAGTTGACCTTTGGAATGGAATCAAAAATTTTGTGTGAACAGATTTCCATGCCATGTTCCAGCCATAATATAGGATTTACATGATCTCTTCATGGACAGCTTCTTAAAATATTTCAAATTGAGCTATTATAAGTATCTACTAATTTATGATTTTTATGTCTTTTGTCATAAAAGATTCCGAAGGTATATAGTTTTGGTCCACCTGTCTCTGTATACAAAACTTTATCATTGGGTATATCATTTGTTTATCATTCCCATAATAAGTAAAAGGGCATTCCTATTTTATATGTACAGAAAATTTATAAAACTTTAAAAGTTGGTTACATCTTTTGACTGTTACATGTATTTATATTTCATGTGTGTATTTCTGTGGTAAGACGTTTTATGTAATATCAAAATATTTGATCTTGTGACATACCTGTTATAGCAAAAGATTGGAAAATCCCATCTATTATTAGCCAATGTATCAAAATATTTCCTTTATTGCTAAATAAACTTTGATTTTTGTTTTCCCTTGTATTAACTAAATTAGCAGATCAAGTTGGGTTTTCACTTTTCAGGGTCAAGGACTCTTCTATAGTAACATGTTTGTGCAATAATGGTTTTTGAAAATGATATGATAATGAATACAACTTCAGATAAGAAATAATGAGTTCACACAGTATAATGTATTCCTTTACCATTTGTTGCATGCATTTAAGCTTCATATTATATAAATCTGTTTGATTTTTTTAAGGAAAGAAAAGAGTTGATTAAAAAGTTATCAGAGGAAACCAAGAACAGTAATCTGTCTGTGTGGTTTGGACATTATACAACTTCACTTATTGTTGATGAAAATGGAAATGATATAAGACAGTTGATGAGGTTAGTTATTTACAAATTATAAGTGCAACTCATGTTTGATGTATGTTAAGTTTATGTGTCACCTGCTGTAAGCAGAGCCTACACATAGGGATTACTATCCCATGTCTTGTGTCTTCATCATCCTTTCTAGTCTGTCAGTTTTTTAATCTGCAACTCCTCCAAAGCAACAGGTTCGATTCCAACCCAACTTTCGTGATATGTTGTTTACCTGGTCTAGTTATGCACCCAATGTTTAAAATTTTGATTTTAGAGATTTGAGAGGTTCACCCAGCCATAATAGCTCATTTGTTAATCCACAACTTCAAAACTGTAATCCACTATCCAGCCTTAATTACAGGATTTGTTATTCACCCAGTCTAGTTGTTCACTTGACACTTAAAATTTTGATTTTACAATTTTTAGTTCGCCTCAACGAAGTTGAGGGGGACTATTGGAGTACCCCCGGTGTCCGTTTTCGCGTCCATGTCCTCATTTGGGTATATATCTTAGTAACTATGCAGTGTAGGGTCATCAAACTGTGCATGCAGGTGCATCTTGGGTTAACTCACAGCCTCCAAGAAAATTAGGTCTCTCTGACCTATATTTTCCGCTTGAGTGGCTTGCATTCAAATTTACATTTAAGTTCATATCTCAGTTACTATGCATAGTACAATAATCTAACTGTGCATGTGCATGCATCTCTGGTGGTAGGTCAGCATCCAGGCAAAATAAGGTCACTTTGACTTACATTCAAGTTTACGTCCGAGTTCAGATCTCAGTCACATTCAAGTTTACGTCCGAGGTCAGATCTCAGTCACTGTACATGGTAGGATCATCTAACCTTGCATGTGCTTGCATCTCTGATGGGAGGTCAGCATCCAGGCAAAATTAGGTCACTTTGACCTATATTTTCTACTTGAGTGACTTACATTCAAGTTTACGTCCGAGTTTAGATCTCAGTCACTGTACATGGTAGGATCATCTAACCTTGCATGTGCATGCATCTCTGATGGTAGGTCAGCATCCAGGCCAAATTGGGTTGCTGCGACTAAGTGCCACAACAAGGCAAACTTTGTAATAGTTGATTGCCTATGTTTAGAGGTTCATGAAGCCATAATAGCTTATTCGTTCATTTTGTTTGTTAATCCATAACTCTTTCAAAACTGTAAGTCATTATTAGTCCCCTACTGGCGATAGCCGAAGGGGACTTTAGGTTTGCACTCCGTCCGTCCGTCTGTCCGTCCATCTGTTCGTCTGTCTGTCTGTCTGTCAGTCCTGCATCAGTTTTCCACATTTTTTTTTCTAAACCAATGCAGATATTGATCTTATATTTGGTATGTGAGTCTACCTCAATGAGTTACAGAATAAGTTTAAGTTTGGTTCCAGTCCACTGATTTTTGACAGAGTTATGGTCCTTTGACTTAGAAAATTTTAACAATATATCAGTTTTCCGCACTTTTTTCTACACCATTGCAGGTATTGATTTAATATTTGTTATGTAAGTCTACCTCAATGAGTTCAGAACAAGTTTAAGTTTGGATCCAGTCCACTGACTTTTGACAGAGTTATGGGCCTTTGACTTAGGAAATTTTGGTAAAATATCAGATTTCCGCATTTTTTTTTCTAAACCATTGCAGGTATTGATTTAATATTTGGTACGTGAGTCTACCTAAATGAGTTACAGAACAAAAGTTTGGTTCGAGTNGTGCATGCATCTCTGATGGTAGGTCAGCATCCAGGCAAAATTGGGTTGCTGCGACAAAGTGCCACAATGAAGCGAACTTTGTAATCGTTGATTACCTATGTTTAGAGGTTCACCAAGCCATAATAGCTTTTTCGTTCATTTTGTTTGTTAATCCATAACTCTTTCAAAACTGTAAGCCATTATTAGTCCCCTACCGGCTATAACCGAAGGGAACTTTAGGTTTGCACTCCGTCCGTCCGTCCGTCCGTCCGTCCATCTGTTCGTCTGTCTGTCTATCTGTCCGTCAGTCCCGCATCAGTTTTCCACATTTTTTTCTAAACCAATGCAGATATTGATCTAATATTTGGTATGTGAGTCTACCTCAATGAGTTACAGAACAAGTTTAAGTTTGGTTCCGGACCACTGACTTTTGACAGAGTTATGGGCCCTTGACTTAGGAAATTTTAGTAAAGTATCAGTTTTCCACACTTTTTTCTACACCATTGCAGGTATTGATCTAATATTTGGTATGTGAGTCTACCTCAATGAGTTCAGAACAAGTTTAAGTTTGGTTCCGGTCCACTGATTTTTGACAGAGTTATGGTCCTTTGACTTAGAAAATTTTAATAATATATCAGTTTTCCGCACTTTTTTCTACATCATTGCAGGTAATGATTTAATATTTGGTATGTAAGTCTACCTCAATGAGTTCAGAACAAGTTTAAGTTTGGTTCCAGTCCACTGACTTTTGACAGAGTTATGGGCCTTTGACTTAGGAAATTTTGGTAAAATATCAGATTTCCGCATTTTTTTTTCTAAACCATTGCAGGTATTGATTTAATATTTGGTACGTGAGTCTACCTAAATGAGTTACAGAACAAAAGTTTGGTTCGAGTTCACTGATTTTTGACAGAGTCATGGGGCTTTGACTCAGAAAACTTTTTTACTATCATTTGCTGTTGTAACAAAGCCTTGCTTATGGTAGAGGACTTGGTATTGCCTTGCAATACAATCCACACTTGTTCAACCTGACTTGCAGTATATATTGTATGCCTAATCTGCATGTGCATCTGATACTTAAAATTTTTGGTTTTACAGATTTTAAAGGTTCACTGAGCCAAAACAGCTCATCTATTTTTTTGAATTGTTAATCTAGAACTCCTTTGAAATTGTTGGTCATATTCCAACCAATCTTGCAGGATATGTTATTCACTTAAATTCTAATTGTGCATCTGATACTCGAAATTTTTATCTTACTGATTTTAGATGTTTCCTTATTTGATAATCTGAAATTCTTTCATATTTCTACATTCCAAATAAACATTCAGGATACATATATTTTATACATATAGTATAGACACCCCATATATAAGCCCATACATAAAATTTTCAGTGTGAACTGTACCTGTAAAGGACAAAAAAACCTTTTATTGATTATTTTTCATTCTAATGATGTTGGAACACATTTCATAGTGAAAATCCCTATGAATGATAGAAAATGCTACCATTTGATGAATATTAACAGAAAGTGCAAACATTATCCTCTGGCAATTTTTGAACTATACAGAGGTGTTTGTATAGAAAAAAAGAGTGCATTTAGAAATCAAGCTATTGTGAATAGTTAGTAGGAGTTTCGTACCAACAGATATGCTAATAGGCTTTCCTGAAAATGTTGAGCAAAATATTAAAAAAGATGTTAACTTACCTCGAGGCGAGCTAAAAGAGTACTAGCTTACCCTAGATCCTGGTGGTGGATACTGTAATCTTCTAAATGGTAAGTAAATAGGCTTTCATAATATGTGTAGTCCTTGTGGTAATTTTTTTGTTGATAGCATAATAATTGACCTAATGAACTTGATCTGTGGCCAGTTCTTTTAAACATTATTGGGAATTGAAAAGTGTTGAAAGTAACTCATACATTAACTGTAAGTAATTCGAAATTGTATTAGAATGTCATTATAAGTTACCCGGTATATATGTTTTGTGTGGTATTATTTTTACAGAAGTGCAGCCTATTATTTGTGCGGACATTTACATACATTAGCTGGAGCGGTTACTAGGATGTATACTAAACACAATACAGGGATGATAGAACTGGAACTTGGCGACTGGAGAGACAATAGATTGTAAATATTTTTCCTCTATAATGTGTGCATTTATTACTAGTAGAAAATTAGTTTGTTTCAAGATACTGAATGAATAAGCATCTGTTTTTGATTTATTATACCCCACGCAAACAAAGTTTGGGGGGTATATAGGAATCACCCTGTCTGTCTGTCTGTCCGTCTGTACGTCCGTCCGTCTGTCTACACTTCTCGTAAGCGCAACTCCTCTTAAACCACTTGAAGGATTTTGATGAAACTTTACACTAAGGAAGGACACTATATGGGGATGTGCATGAAGGAATATAATTATTGTCCGAAACCAGGAAGGGGAGATAATACTACTTTGACTTTTCGTTGATTCCCTATTTATGGGTTACCTCGTAAGCGCAACTCCTCTTAAACCACTAAAAGGATTTTGATGAAACTTTACACAAAGGAAGGACACTATATGGAGATGTGCATGAAGAAATATAATTATTGTTCAAAACCAGGAAGGGGAGAAAATTGAACTTCGACTTTTCGTTGATTCCCCATGTATTGGTTACCTCGTAAGCGCAACTCCTCTTAAACCACTTGAAAGAATTAATGCAACTTTACACAAAGTAAGAACACCGTATGGAGATGTGCATGAAGGCATATAATTATTGTCAGAAACCAGGAAGGGGAGATAATTCAACTTTGAGTTTTCATTGATTCCCTACGTATGGGTTACCTCTTACGCACAACTCCTCTTAATCCACTCGAAGGATTTTGATGAAACTTTAGACAAAGGAAGAACACTATATGTAGATGTATAAAATGTCAAATAGGCTGAAAAGGGTGAATTTTATATTTGTCTGATTTAGACAGAGTGTTTTCATTGGAACCCTTGTGAAAAAATTTTTCTTGAAGATTATATCATTGTGTCCACACTTGTACTGTGTCTGCACCTGTATTGTGTCCACACCAACTTAATTTTGCACTTACCATATCGATTCAGGGTTCAATGAGCGGGGGGTATCTTTGGCTGCCATTCGGCGACAGCTCTTGTTTAAAATTTTCTCAATGAAATTTATGACTGGTATCTTGTCAATGGTGTAAATCATTATTTTGTTGCTTTTTTTCTTCCATACATCGTATATTTGAAATGAAGGATTATATACCATCATAATTCTGTAATATTAAACAATATATTCATAATGCAAGCTGTTTTATAGAGCAAAAATTGTATCTACATTTATTGAAAAAATGGAATACCACACATGTACCTGTCTGTAATTTGTTATATCTTTGTCATTATATCCATAGAAAAAGTAACTTTCACCCACAATTCATACATATCAACTTACAATAATCAACAGTAATGTTTATGTTCTCGTTCAGTTATTGTACATGGTAGTATCATTTAACTTATATATGCATACATCCCCAATAGTATGTCAACATTATGTTACTGTGACAGTGTGCTGTAACGAGACGAAATTTGCTATAGCTGATTACCTATATGTATTTGTAGATACAGAGTATTAGCTGTAGATAATGACCTGTTATCATTCACGGATGTAAGGTATGGAGAGTGGCCAGTAGTATTAATCACAAATCCTAAAGATGCACAGTTTATGTCACCCAAAGAGCAGTCGAATAGAATAATGAATTCTACACATATAAGGTAAGGGTTTATTACTGAAGAAATTAGATAGGTTAATGTTTGCACAAACCATACTTTTTAGTTCGCCTCAACAAAGTTGAGGTGGACTATTGTAGAACCGTCGACTTCCGCGTCTATGTCTGTGTCTGCGTCTGCGTCCACATTTAGGTATATATTTTGGTAACTATGAAGGGTAGGATCATCAAACTTTGCATACAGATGCATCTTGGGCTATCTCACAGCCTCCAATAAAATTAGGTCTCTTTGACCTATACTTACATTCAAGTTATCCTCTGAGTTCAGATCAGTCACTATACATGGTAGGATCATGTAACCTTGCATATGCATGCATCTCTGATGGTAGGTCAGCATCCAGGCAAAATTAGGTCACTTTGACCTATTTTTTATGCTTGAATGACTTACATTCAAGTTACGTCTGAGTTCAGAGCTCGGTCACTATACATGGTAGGTTCATGTAACCTTGCATATGCATGCATCTCTGGTAGTAGGTCAGCATCCAGGCAAAATTAGGCAACTTTGACCTATATTTTCTGCTTGATTGACTTACATCCAAATTTACTGGAGAGTTCAGATCTCAGTCAGTGTACATGTCAGGATCATGTAAACTTGCATATGCATGCATCTCTAAAAGAATGTCAGCATCAAATCAAAATTAGGCTACTCTGATAATGTGCCATAATGAGGTGAACTTTGTTATCATTGATTACCTATGTTTTTGATAAACAATTTATTTTTGTTATTTTCACCTTTATGGGTTGTCCAAAACTGTTCTGGTAGAACTGAAGCAGAAGCTATTAATGAAACACTGGTTTGCAATAGTTTGTCAGTATCACCATGCAAATGTAGAATAGTTCATTCATTAGTCTGTAATATGTATTTAATATATCATGTGACTTATTATTATTTCTTTTTTTTTCAGAATTCTAGCTTTTTCTACTGCTAAGATTCAGTCAGTTGATGTGTATATTAATGATAAATGGATTGGTTTAGCACATCATGTACAAGGACCACTATATGTACTACCATGGAACCCTGTCACATACAGTCAGGGATTACATATAATAAAAGTTACAGTACAGGTATCAGAATTATTTAAAAAGTTCATTTTTCCTTAGAAAGTCTCTATGTCAAACACAATCATAATACAGTGCTCAGCCCACAAAACGTTATATCCCTGTATTATACAAACATAATTAATCTCAGCCTTTTTAGTCTGTTTGACAATATATAGAAAAAAATAATAGCATTTTGTTAATAAATTTAAAATGTCTAATAGAAAAAAAAGGGAAACGGGGAATGTGTCAAAGAGACAACGATCGAAAGGGGAGTAATGATAACCCAAAGCCAACATAAGATCTTCAATGAATGGTGAGGAAACCCCACACCCAATGGCAGGTCATTATCAATGAATGGTGAGGAAACCCCACACCCAGCGGCAGGTCGTTACATATGTATAAGTGTAAATAACAAAATACAGAAAGTAATGTAACTTTAGTTTCTGTATATGGCCATTTGGACAACCTATGTCTCTTCAGTGCAGATAGATAATAAGAAAATAAAGTTAACTAGATTTGCAATTGCAAGCAATAGCTGATGTCACCCCAGACTCCCCATTCGACGATCTCATGTTGTTCGCAGCATGAAAATCTACCTAGGAATCAATTTTCGTTGAGATCTGACAAAGTTGAAATTTGGACGTAATTTGGCTGCCATCTTGGAAATGGCGGCCATTTTGAAAATTTTTTTCATGGAAAGCCATATAAAAATAATTGCTCAGACAAAATTTATTGGAAGAAGAAAGAAAAAAAAAAGAAGAAGAAGAATAATCAGAAGAAATGTAGAATAACAACATGTCACCCGGACAAAGTCTGGGGTGACATAATTAGTTTATTGACTTCAGCTGAGCACCTTGTGATGGGACTGTGAATATTTGCAATTAAATAACATGATGTGTAACAATTTTTGCCTGTATATTCCTTTTGAGATAGGATTGACATCAGCTCTGTCTGTTATCTAATACCCTTTGATATGTTCTGTTTGTTTTATCAATAACATGTTTAAAATGTAAATGAAATGAACAAACATTTAGAAGTCCAATTGTATAGTTTACCTTGATAAAGCACAACATTACAAAATCTAGCCAGTTGAAAAGGACAGTTTGCATTTAAAGTCCCTGTTAAACAACATCCTGCCACTCAACTAAGACAGTTTGCATAGAAAGTTTTCATATATAACCTCTTGCTAATTAGTAAGTTTGCATAAAAAGTACATGTATTTAGACAACTCATAGAAAGTTGTTGTCAAATACATATAGAATAATGGAAGCTTTGTTTCGGATGCAAAAAATATTGCTAACATAATGGACGAGCCCACTTTATGGGCAAGTCTATTATTGGAGGCAATATTTGAAGTATTCGAAACAAAACTTCTATTATTCTTTTTATCGGTAATTAACTAAATCATTTGATACAACAAATTTTGAAAAATGAAAATTAATTTTGAAGAAATCATGAAATTGACTAAGTAAAAGAATTTGTGTGATCCTTTACAGTTTTTGTAGATTTATATTTCTTTGTTTACAATGATGCGCTGATCACAAGGTAGATGTGGCTTAAATGACTTTTTGCCAATATTTTTTCGTATACTGAAAATATTTGCCTCAAGAGATCAAAGGAAACTCATACAAATTACCGATAAAACATATTACTGGTGAAGTGGGATAGTCCTCACAGGAAGTCCATGTAGTAAGATAATTCTCACCAGTCAGTGTGACAGATTGCAAAGAAAGTCAGTGTTACACAATATCCCTTACCAATCAAATACAAAGTTCCCAAATAACACAATGCAGTTAATTTGGGCACTTTGCATTTAAATTCCCCAACTCAAGTCAAGTTTGACTGGTACCATGCTTATCCTATGTTAATATTCTCTGGGAATTTTATGCTGAAGTGTATTAACAATCTATCAAACTTTATTGCTTTATATTCATCACATGAGGGCTTTTAATTTGAATTGCAGTGAAAAAGCTAGTTCCAAACTGAACTTTTTAAAATAATTTCGGTGTTTATTTTTGGACCATCATTGCTTTAACTGTAAAATTGTGAATAAGAAATACTGTCTATATATTTTCAGGATTCGGTGAATATGATGAAGACAGTAGAACAAAGATTTTCATTGGATGGTACAGAAATATCCTTTCCATTTAAAGGTCGTTTTGTTTTGATGATAGATGTGTTAAAACTGGTTCGTAAAAAATTAAGATAAAAATAGACTTTGATGTCAGTATCAGCATTATTTGGCAATATGTTATTTGAAAAGTAAAAATTATGGACATATTTTATTAGATATGTAGAAAAACATATATAATTAAAGAGAAAAAATACCCTATATCAGGTTATATTCCCCTCAGCTTTTGTTCACAATTTTGGTGTAAAACAGGGCAGGGATTTATTTGCTGTGTTCATGTTCACATTTTTCTGGTTTATTTAATGATTTTGAAGGGGCAGTGAAATTTACCAAAAGGCTAATTTTCGTGCTAGATTGTCAACCATAAACATAGCGAAAATGAAACACACACCAAGTTTTCCTGATATACGGTATATAACACACAACCAGGGAGACACATGGAAAGATTATCTGTTAAGTTTGTTTAACACAGAGACAAATTTTAGTGTAACATGAATTTTTCATCGATTCCTCTCAGCTTCTACATGAGGGATTGATTTCAAAATTGGTATGCAGCTTCTTTATAATAAGTTGTAAGGAATATCATATTTAAGTCCTGTTGGACTTATATATCCTGTTTGATAAAATGCAGCCTTTATCTATTTAACTGTAGGAATTCTGAACGACATTTATTTTCTGTTGTTGAGTGGGGGTATTCTTGGAACACCAATGTGTACAACTTTTTGTTGAAGTGATGAAACACAATTGCCCATGTTAATAGACCTACAAAAATCTGATAAAATTCACAGAAAGAAACACATCCCTGAAGCTGGAGCAAATTTCTTTCAATCTTTTTATTTTAATTTTCAGACTTATTTTGCATTCTGGACATTAGTATTGATATATGTTGTACTTCTATTTCTCCTGAGAAAATTTGACAACATACATACTATATTTATTAAAGGTAAGTACAACATACTGTTTCTTCTTAAACATATAACACATATTTTTATACGACCGCAAAAATTTTGCGGTCGTATTATGTTATGGCGCAGGCGTCGGCGTCTGTGGCCAGCATAACTTTGTTTCTAGTGTCGGATCATCTTCAAGTTTCAGTATGTGGTTTCTTGGCATAATGGCTATCCCGGGTTTATAATTTCGGGTTTATGGCCCCACCCGTTTCAGAAAAAGGGGCCAAAAAGGGGTAAAATTGGGTATTTTTGTGTCTGTGGACAGCATAACTTTGGTTCCAGTGAACAGATCATTTTCAAATTTTAGTATGATGTTTCTTGGCACATGCTTTAACCTGGGCTATAATATTATGTTCCTGGCCCCGCCCGTTTTAGAAAAAGGGGCCAAAAGGGGTTAAATTGGTTGTTTTCACATATTTGACTGTATAATCTTTATTATTTATCGGATTTTGATGGGGTTTGTTTCAGTAAACTCCTTAGAAAATTTCCAATCTGGA
>MJUU01038554.1:7684-37219 GCA_002080025.1 Modiolus philippinarum | reverse complement strand
TGTTAAACTGTATAATACATGGCAAAATCCGTATCACATGCCGTATCATCCCGAGACCAATATCAGCCCTCGGGCCAGAGGCCCTCGTGCTGATATTGGTAACTCGGGATGATACGGCATGTGATACGGATTTTGCCATGTATTATTCCCTATTTAACATGCAGTCATGCTGGAGGATCATTATTTTTCATTTTTTGTGACATTTACAACAAAAAAGTGCACGGACAATTTTTAAATTCTCGTTCGTTGTAAAACGACATTATATTTCTTGTACGTATAAATGTGTAGCACCTTGTAGTGTTGAATCAATCTTTACATAAAATCAAGAAATGGCTATTTTTAGCACACTACAAATACGGAGATAAATTTATACCTGTGACACATTATATTGTGATATAAACTTTAATAGAACAAAATACTTGTGGAAATTATACACAGAAGACAAAAAAATTATCATTGGCTAAAGAGCTAACATTGTGAGTTAGGCAACAAGTAGAAATCTATTATACGGTGCCGCTTCGCCTTACCGTATAATAGATTTCTACTTGCAGCCTAACTAACGATGTTGGCTCTTTAGCCGATGATAATATATATTTCTCCACCACCAACAAAAAAAAAAAATAAATGGTGTTCCACCCCCGTATTTTTTGCATATTTGGACTTAATTATTTGCTAAAAATTTTATTGTCTTCTGTGTAGAGGTTTTTGTAAACGGTGATTGGTTCCTACAATTCTTACAAACTACAGTATTTCCGCACGAAAAATTATTGTACTGCTTTGTTGATGAGTATAACAACACAACCATGTGGGTTATTTGAGGCTTGCACAGGGTTATTTTTGTGCAACGTGTTTCGCCGATTTTCATTTAACACGCAGTCGTGCTGGAGGATCAATATTTGTCATTTTTCGTGACATTGAAACAAAAAAGTGCAAGGGCAATTTTTAAATTCTCGTTCGTTGTAAAAACAACATTATATTTCTCGTACGTATTTATGTAGCACCTTGTAGTGTTGAATCAATCTTTACATAAAATCAATAAATGGCTATTTTTAGCACACTTACAATTACAAAGATAAATTTATATG
The DNA here is from genome assembly GCA_002080025.1 of Modiolus philippinarum. Taxonomy (NCBI): domain Eukaryota; kingdom Metazoa; phylum Mollusca; class Bivalvia; order Mytilida; family Modiolidae; genus Modiolus; species Modiolus philippinarum. Next base: position 36,134 of record MJUU01038554.1, on the reverse strand, counting down.
TGTGACAAATTATAGATCATTATATTGTGATATAATCTTTAATAGAACAAAATACTTGTGGAAACTGTACACAGAAGACAAAAAAATCATCATCGGCTAAAGAGCTAACATTGTGAGTTAGGCTACAAGTAAAAATCTATTATACGGTGCGGCTTCGCCTTACCGTATAATAGATTTCTACTTGGAGCCTAAATCACGATGTTAGCTCTTTAGCCGATGATAATATATAATGTTAATCCCCAGATAAAAGTTCTTTAGAAAGTGAATTAAGTGTTTGTGTCTTAACAGAATTTTATTAAAATTGGGCATTGCTGCATGCAGTGTGCAGATATGTAACAAGCTGTTGGAATTTCCATTCTGGTTCCAACTTTTGTAAATTTCCTGAAAATATCGAAGACCAATAAATTTTGAAATTTTTGCTTATAATTAAGAAGATAATGCAATTCTTTGATGCCAAGCATTATTTTGAATGCGTAAGAAATAAAAAGCAGGGTTCCAACATTGGTAAATTTCCTGAAAGTGTCCAAGACATGCAATTTTTTGGAATTCTTCTTAGAAACCATGGTTTTTGAGTGAATTTGAAATAAACATTTTAATGAATAAAATTGCAAAAATTTTTGATTATGATTTTTGGTAAATTTCCTTGAAATCTCTCTAACCAATTAATTTTTGGAATTTTGCCTAGCAACCATACTTTTTTTTTTAAAATATATTGATTAAAAAAATCATTTTCAATAATGGAATTATTATCAATAATATTTGATTCCAATTTTGGAAAAATTCCTGAAACTCTTCAAGACATGCAATTTTTTGAAATTCTTCTTTGCAACCATGGTTTTTGTGTGAGTTTGAAATAAACAAACATTTTAATGAAAAAAATTGCAAAAACTTTTGATTCTGATTTTTTGGTTAATTTCTTGGAACTCTCTTAGACCAATTAATTTTTATACGACCGCAATATGGCGTTGCCGTCGTCGGTGTCGGCTTCTGCGTCGTCCACGTCGTCGGCGTCTGTGGACAGCATAACTTTGCTTCTAGTGGACTGATCTTTATGAAATTTTAGTATGATGTATCGTGGCACACGCTTAAACAGAGGTTTTAATTTCAAGTTGATGGCCCCGCCCGTTTCAGAAAAAGGGCCAAAAATGGGTGAAATTGGGTGTTTTCGCATATTTGACTGTAGAATCTTTATTATTTATTGGACTTTGATGGGGTTTGTTTCAGTGTGCTCCTGAGGAAATTTCCAATTGGTGTTATGCTTAAGGGATTTCATGTAGCATGTACCGCTCACGAGACAAATGGGGCCCAACAGGGGCAAATCTCAAAAAATTTTTTTTTATTTTAAGTCCAATTTTGATGCAGTTTTTTTCAATGGATTCCTTGAGAAAAAGTGTTATGGCGCTCAGCTATTAGATTTTTGGTAACTCGTTTCCTATCCAGCTATGAGGGGCTGAATGGGGCCAAAATTGCGAATTTGCAGATTATTTAAAATTTCTATTTTTTTCATCGGATTTCGATGGGATTTTTTTCTTTGGATTCCTCTTGATCTAAGCTTTCAGTGGTATGGCATAGCTCTTACCGTTTTCGAGCTACAAGGGGTCAAAGGGGCCAAAATTGCAATTTTTCTAAATATGTCAAATCTTTATTTTTCATCGGATTTCAATGGGATTTTTTATACCTCCGCCTTAAAAGGTGGGGGTATATAGGATTCCTCTTGTCTGTCCGTCTGTCTTTTCGTCTTTCCGTCCGTCCGTCACACACTTCGGTTCCGGATGATAACTTGAGTTTGTTTTGACAGAAAGTTTTAATATTTTGGGATTATGTTTCTATTTATAAAATACAGGTCAAGTTCGATTTTGATCGTGATCGGATTTTGCCTTAAAGAGTTTTTGCCCTTGATTTAGGCAAAATCTGTAAATTTTGTGATTCCGGATGATACCTTGAGTTTGCTTCGAAGGAAAGTTTTAATATTTTGGAATTATGTTTCCTTTCATAAAATACAGGTCAAGTTCGATTTTGACTATGATCAGATATTGTGTTGCAGAGTTATTGCCCTTGATTTAGGCAAAATCTGTAAATTTTATGGTTTCTGGATGATAACTTGAGTTTTTTGATGGAAAGTTTTTATATTTTGGGATTATGTTTCTATTCATAAAATACAGGTCAAGTACAATTTTGACCATGATCGGATTTTGCATTCCAGAGTTATTGCCCTTGATTTAGGCAAAATCTAAATTTTATGGATTCCGGATGATAACTTGAGTTTGCTTTGAAGGAAAGTTTCAATATTTTGGGATTATGTTTTATTCATAAAATACAGGTCAAGTTCGATTTTGACCATGATCAGATTTTGCGTTCCAGAGTTATTGCCCTTGATTTAGGTAAAATCTGTAACTTTATGGTTTCCGGATGATAATTTGAGTTTGCTTTGAAGGAAAGTTTTAATATTTTGGGATTCTGTTTCTATTCATAAAATACAGGAAAGTTTGATTTTGACCGTGATCGGATTTTGCGTTCCAGAGTTATTGCCCTTGATTTAGGCAAAATCTGTTAAATTTTATGGTTTCCGGATGATAACTTGAGTTTGCTTTGATGGAAAGTTTTAATATTTTGGGATTATGTTTCTATTCATAAAATACAGGTCAAGTTTGATTTTGACCATGATCGGATTTTGCGTTGCAGAGTTATTGCCCTTGATTTAAGCAAAATCTGTAATTTCATGGTTTCCGGATGATAACTTGAGTTTGCTTTGAAGGAAAGTTTTAATATTTTGGGATTATGTTTCTATTCATAAAAAACAGGTCAAGTTTGATTTTGACCATGATCGGATTTTGCCTTCTAGAGTTATTGCTCTTGATTTAGGCAAAATCTAAATTTTATGGTTTCAGGATGATAACTTGAGTTTGCTTTGAAGGAAAATTTTATTTTTAATATTTTTACAATTATTCCTGCAACTACTGGGATTGCCTATGGGCGGGGGTATTTATTGTGATCAGCAGATCACCTTTTTCTAGTTTTCTTTGGATTCCTCTTGACCTAGGCTTTCAGAGGTATGTCAATGGATTTGGCGTAGCTCTTACCGTTTTCCAGCTACAAGGAGTCAAAGGGGCCAAAATTGCAATTTTTCTAAATATGTCAAATCTTTGTTTTTCATTGGACTTCGATGGGATTTTTTCCTTTGGATTCCTCTTGATCTAAGCTTTTAGTAGTATGTCAACGGATTTGGCCTTGCTCTTGCAGCTTCTGAGCTACAAGGGGTCAAAGGGGCCAACATTGCAATTTTTATAAATATGTCAAATCTTTATTTTTTGTTGGATTTCGATTGAATTTTTTTTAATATGTGAAATCTTCATTTTCATCAGATTTTGATGGGAATTTTTTCTTTGGATTTCTCTTGATGTAAGCTTTTAGTTTGTACAAATGTTGTAACATATTTTGCCTAGTTCTTACCGTTTTTTATCAGTAAGTGATTGTTAGTTTGTGTCCAGCTTATAACTGTTTCAAGTTAACTTTTGTGTCCATTTAATTATTGTGTCAAGCTCTTTACTGTGTCAACATTCACACTTGTTGAAATATCAGTGGTCGACATGCTGTGGTCGTATCATGCTGCGCTCGGCGTAGCCCTTTATTGGAATTGTACCTAGCAACCATACTTTTTAAAAATATATTGATGAAAACAGTAATTTTCAATAATGGAATTGCAAAAATATTTAATTCCAACATTGGTAAATTTCCTGAAACTGTCCAAGACATGCAATTTTTGGAAATTCTTCTTAGCAACCACGGTTTTTGAGTGAATTTATAATAAACAAACATTTTAATGAATAAAATTGCAAAAATTTTTGATTCAGATTTTTGGTAAATTTCCTTGAACACTCTTAGACCAATTAATTTTTGGAATTCTACCTAGCAACCATACTTTTTAGAAAATATATTGATGAAAACTGTAATTTTCAATAATGAAATTGCAAAAATATTTGATTCCAATTTTGGTAAATTTCCCGAAACTCCTAAAGACCAGTTATTTTTTGGAATACAGAAAATATATAAATGTTAGTATTGTCCTGATTATAATGATACCTTACTAAGCAGGCAAGACACATGGTTCCAAGGAACATATACAAATTTTTTATCTTTATGAATAAAAAAAATTCCCACTTACCTACCAACAGTTAAACCTGCAATTAAGTGTGCAACAGACAACAAAGAATTGTTTAAGGTTGGCCTTATTTTTGCTTTTATTATTCTTATCTTTTAAAAAATGTTCAAGAAGCAAGATTTCAATTAACCTTAAGTTATTTCCACTGCAATTTGATATACCCGGTAATTACAGAATGCTGAAATTGCCGTAAAATTGCATTTTTGCAGATGGCATGATACAACTTATTGACCACTTCTGTGCAGGCAACAAGAAGACCTAGGAAGACCCCAAATCATACATGTATCAGACATGGATTTTTAGGATGAGTTGAGATTTGACAATTTGAGAAATTTGAAGCCCTTAGGAAAAATTTGGATATAAAGACAAAAAACACCATCTGGGAACCACATTCAGGGTAAAAATAAAAATTTTGGAAAAATTGCACAATTTTCAATTAAATCTAAATATCAAACAGAAAACTTAAATAATGAAACACGGCCAAACAAAGTATGTGATCCTACCGCTACCCCTTTTTTGACCCCCTCCCTTTGTAAAAAAGACATGTATTTTTGAAACTAAATTTCTGTCTTTGAAATAATCATTGTTACTGTAAAACACCAAAAAGATATGGGTATGATTTCAAAAAGTACAGCATTCTGAGAATTTCAGGAAGTTATCAAAATTAGAATTAAAGATTTTTGCAACCTGACTGTTGAGAATAATCATTTTTACTGTAAGGAATTGAAAAAGATATGGTTGCTAGGGAGAATTCCAAAAAATAATGGGTAAGTGAGTGTTTCAGCAAACTTAGAATCAAAGATTTTTGCAATCTGACTATTGAAAATTATCACTGATAATATAAGGCATTAAAAAGATATGGTTGCTAGGTAAAATTCCAAAAAGAAATTGGTCTTTGGAATCAGTCTTTTTGCAATCTGATTATTGAAAATGATCTTCACTACTGTAAGGAATTGAAAAAGATATGGTTGCTAGGTAGAATTCCCAAAAAATAGTAGGTCTTTGAGAGTTTCAGGAAATTTACCAAAATTAGAATCAAAGATTCTTGCAATCTGACTATTGAAAATCGATCATTGAAACTATAAGGCATCAAAAAAGATATGATTGCTAGGTAGAATTCCAAAAAGTAATTGGTCTTTGAGTTTCAGGAAATTTACCAAAATTAGAAACAAAGATTCTTGCAACTTTACAGTTAAAATTCATAGATATGGTTGCTAGGTAGAATTCCAAAAATAATGGGTCTTTGAGAGTTTCAGGAACTTTACCAAAATTAGAATCAGTTTTTTGCAATCTGACCATTGATAATGATCATTAAAACTATAAGGCATCAAAAAAGATATGGTTGCCAGGTAAAATTCCAAAAAGTAATTGGTCTTTTGAGAGTTTCAGGAAATTTACCAAAATTAGAATCATATTTTTGAAATCCTAGTGTTCATACTAGCTGATGACATTAAAGAGTTGCTTAATTAGAAAACTTCATGTTGGAATTTCAAAAATTATCAGTCTTTGAAATTTTCGGGATATTTTCCAAATTTGGCACCGGGGTCTAAATTCTAAAAGCTTAGACCAGATTCAAAGAGCAATTCCAATAATTCCTCATGAAAATATAAACCACAAAATCAAATTATACATAGAGTTCCAGTCGTTCTGATGAGTACTGATTGTTTTACATTTTTTGGCCCCTTAAGGGCATGCCCCCAAGCTCATACCAAAAGTCTGCTATCATCAGTAAATGAGATGCATATAATGGAACTTGTATACAAAGTTTCAGCTTCCAAAGATGAATACTTTAGAAGATTTCGCTAATTACTGGATATCTCGAAATCCATTTTCGCTAATTTTTCCGCCCTGAGGGCAAATTTCAAAATTCCAAAACCTTCAGCACAGACAACTTTTACAGTGCTACTTATACCCTTATTACAAGATTTCTGCAGTTTAGTAAGAGGAGTTCCAGCTGAATCAATTTTTTCGTTTTTTGGACCCCCTAGAGGCCATGCCCTGAGGGGTAATACCCTTAGTGAAGTTGCTACATAATATGTGATTTGATTCCAGAGTTTAAACTTTCTAGCCCAAATGGCCTTAGAGATTACCTCAATCATTGGATATTACGAAAATTCGTTTTCGCCCATAATTTGCCCCTAGGGCGTTTGATCTAATTCGGAATCCACAGTGCGCTACTTCAGATCATACTATAGTATGGTGCCAAGTTTCAAATTTGTATCTCTTATAGTTCCAGAGCTATCGGGGATCATCTAAACGCACATACGTTTATCCCCCCCGCTTTCGCTTAGCAGGGGGATAATAAATATCAGACTATAATCGAAAATTAAATATTTGTACACCATGTACACAGGAGCACAATACTAGGAAGTACCATTTCAAGTTATACTTGGTCAAATTTTATGCTGTGTTTGTAACTTGCCTGTGGAACAACCTCTTTAAAACATTCCATATATGATGTTTGAAAGAGAACACATGCTGTGCAATTTATAAGATATTAACATTTTCTCAATAATAGAGTAACGTCAGGTATTTTACACCAGCACTTAAACTTGATTAAAATAGTGAATTTATTATATGCAGTGTTAGCATCCATGTGCATGCATGCAGTTAAGTTCAAGACCCTGAAAATAATGCAGTCTTTTGCATTTTGAGTAGGATATTATAAACAGTTTTATTACATGTTACGCTAACTCCAAATGATATTGGCGTCCCACAGCAATAGATAGCACACAATCTTGTATGAAACAGCATTCTCCTCTATTCTGGGAGCCATACAATGAAAATAAAAATAATACATTGGGAAAAAAATATAAATAATATAAAAATCTAATTCCTTATATATATATTTTTTTTCGATCAAATGAAGCTGTCAAACACACATCTCTTGAAAATTGAGGTTTCGGCTAATTTTGACCAGTCTTTGTCATCTTGCAATTGATATCTGCATAATGCCTCTGTTTACGTTTTCAGTGACCTTATTGGATGTAATTTAGGTTTGTTTTAAAAATTAGGAGAACATGGTGAAATTATTAACTTGTATACTTGAATCATTTTCAACTTTGTAAGGTTGAGATTTGTTTTGAATTAATGGTCTGTCAGTCGGCAGATTTCGACAAGCTTCGACAAGCTTCGACTACATGTGTTTCGAAGACCAAGGGTATTTTAGTTCTTTTTAATTTGTTTGTTTTTTTTTTGTATTTTGTGCATTTGAGAGGGTAAATCATACAGAGCAACATGGGCAGTTTTCAACCACAAAATGTATTTTTGTAGGTATGACATCATTGCTGCTTGCAACATTATTAGTGCATATTTTTCTGTACAGTTTACCAGAATGAAATTATATTGTTAATTCCAATCTGTTTCCACTTTCAGATAAACTGTTGCAAACTAATAAAAAAAACTGAATTTACAACAGCAAAATATATGATTTACCCTCTCAGATCCACAAAATACAAAAAAAAAAACAAAACAAAAATTTAAAAAAACTTAAATACCCTTGGTCTGCGAAACACATGTAGGTGGTCAGAAATAGCCAACTTGTCGAAAACTGTCGACTGACAGGCCACTAATTCAAAACAAATCTCAACCTTACAAAGTTGAAAATGATTCAAGTAAATATACAATGTGTAAATGTGGATAAAAAATATGCACTAATAATGGTGCACGCAGCATTGATGTCATACCTACGAAAATAGATTTTGTGGTTGACAACTGCCCATGTTACTCTGTGTCATGTTTACTGTCTATGATATCATACTTTCATTATCCCGTCCTTCCTTTCATCTGTTCGTCTGTTTGTCCGTCCCTTCAAACTTAAGACCATATATCTTTTGAATTACAAGTCATAGATGGAGAAGGTTTTGTCCATAGATGCATCTTGAATAGTACTTGAGGTTGATATATAGAATAGGTGGATTTGACCTACATTTCATGCACGAGTGACTCGGGTTAAAGTTTTTGTAAGAGTCCAGATCTGGGAAACTACAACTCTTAGAGGAATAATATTTTGTATGTAGATGCGTCTTGTAAAGTTACGAAGCTCCAGATAAAAATTAGGTCACTTTGACCTACCTTTCATGCATGAGTGACTCGGGTTAAAGTTTTTGTAAGAGTCCAGATCTCGGAAACTACAACTCTTAGAGGAATAATATTTTGTATGTAGATGCGTCTTGTAAAGTTACGAAGCTGCAGATAAAAATTAGGTCACTTTGACCTACCTTTCATGCATGAGTGACTTAGGTTAAAGTTTTTGTAAGAGTCCAGATCCAAGATATTACAAGATAAAAATTAGGTCATTTTGACCTACATTTCATGCATGAGTGACTTAGGTAAAAGTTTTTGTAAGAGTCCAGATCTGGGATACTACAACTCGTAGAGGAATGATATTTTTAATGTAGATGCGTCTTGTAAAGTTACAAAGCTCCAGAAAAAAAAAATAGGTCACTTTGACCTGCATTTCTTGCATGAGTGAATTAGGTTAAAGTTTTTGTTACAGTCTTGATCTTAGATAATACAACTTGAAAAGATCCTTTATTAGTAGATGCATATGCTATGGGTGTTATGCTTGAAATAAGGTCACTTCATTTCTTGCATGACTGGCTCAGATTTAAGTTACAAGCCAAATCTTGAATGATACAACTTTGTGGAGTGCTTATACTACTAAACAAACATTGAACAACCTGGCAAGGGGATTAGCTGTCGTTTCCCACTTCCCCTTCTCTTGTTTGAAATACAGAACCCTTATTAAGGTTAAAGGTCCTCTTTTCAGTTCAGGGTTAAGCCTGTGGGAATTATATAATGGTTCTTCAGTTGCAGATAGCATATTTCATTTATGCATACAAATTACCATTCATTGCAAGCAGTGTCAGCAAATGGGTAAGATATTTGTGATAAACAGTATAGCAAACAGCAAATCATTCAAACAGACGGCACTTGCTGACTTGCATGAATGTCCCAGAAAATATCTAACTACCACAATATTCACAAATTTTTATTTCTACATATCTGTTAAAATCATTAATATTAGCATGAAATAATGGAAGCTTTGCATGCATAATTATATCAATAATTTGCAGATAAATTAATTTTGATAAAAACCAAGAGGCCTTAAGACTAGGGGTTTAACATAAAATTCTCATAGGCTTAACACTGAATTGAAAGGGGACCTTTAACCATAAAATAAAATATGAATAGTGAGTTATGGAAAATTTTATGTATTAATGACTGAAAAGTATAACTCGAAATAAGATAAAGCATCCATGATCCTCTGTTTTGATCTGAGAAAGTAAATATTGCTGAAAAACCATATGCATGCATCTCCATCTTTTGGCATTTCGTTACAAAATGTCAGCAAATATAAAAAATGTATATTTGATATCCAGAAAGTTTGAATAAAAGCAGAGAGGTTATTGCTTAAATTTCAGCATTTTTTTTCCGGCATATGTTGTGACTTTTCAGTGTCATAGCAGTTCTAATATGTTAATTTTCTTTTTTTGTCTGTTTTGCAGGTTCAAATATTGTGTCCAGAACAATTGGTAATTTCATTAATGTATGGCTACTGAGAGTATGGCTGGTTACCAAAATCAAATCACTATATCTATTGCTAGTAGGATTTACATTATATATAGGAATAGGTAGGTATCCGTGATTAAAGTGCCTGCCAACCTTACCAATTTATGCTGTTAACTTTTGTTTTCAGATATGTTATACTGACTTCCAATTTTAAGATAGTACTGGGGTCTAAAAATTGTCAGATAGAATTTTCTGATATTTTGATGACTTATGCTTTGTTATTATTGCAGACAAAAAAAAATGAAATAAAAATTGGGGGTCACTGGCCATATTAGTGTGAAATCTCATCTAAAAATCAGCTATTTTTGGTTGAAATGATGGGGAAAATTAGTGAATTTGAACAATTTTCATTTATTTTAGTAACATCAGATAGATTTTTTTTTAAAATTTGGTAAATTATTAGCTAATATACTTTCCTTCTATTTGCATGAAGAAAAAGTTGGGGTCACCAAACTAATTTTGAATAAATGGCAAAATACTGATTTTTTCCTGTTATTTCTATACAAATTATCTCCCCTTTAAGAAACAGAAGTGCTTAAAGTGATTGATATTCTTCATATTTGCCCAACAGATGCGCAAGAGTGATGCACAGTTTTAAACCCTGTACTCTACTTCAAATGATATTCTACATAATTTGCAAAACATTTCATCTAAAATTTCAAGGTAAAAAAAAAATGAAAAACATGTACTTCATAAGTTACATTAATAAAAAACTGGTATATGCAAATTTCATTTTGTCTGTCAAGTACCGTTCTAAAAGGTGGTCTTGCACTGTACTGTCAAGTACAATACAAATATTGCAAAATTATTTTCATGTCCTGTTGATACCTGTAGTATGTTGAAAATAGTTCTATCAAATTGAGGAATCTGCTAGTAAAGATAAAGAGTACTGCATAGTTACTGGTGTAACAGGGACTTGTATTGTTGATGTAACCCTGAGTGAATATAGCAATATATTCAGTAGCGGGAACACACTTCTTTTACTTTTTAGCTCGCCGGGACGAATTAATGAATACCGAAAGGACAACTAAGGAGCGGCTTATCCCCTGTAATTCAATCAAGACGAATCTTACGCAATCAATCGTTTTGTATTACAATGTACAAATTTCCTCAAGATAATAACGTTTTGCCTAATCGAGATTATGAATACCGTTTAAGCAACCTCCCCTCGACCCATCAGTCGGCTTAGCTGTCTTCGAGTTAAATCAGAATATCTCTGCACATTATCTCGAACTGGAATTCGAGTATTAAGAAGTTGGGCACATGATCAATATCCTTTGAATACCTTTTGGAGAATCTTTGGAATAAAAAAGAGAAGAAAAGAGAGAAAATACTGTGGAACTACAGACCCCTTTATCGTCCACATTGGGGTAATTTGGTTCAGATAATTCTCATTAATAACTATGTTACAGAACAAAAATACAGAAAATGTATCAAGCTATAATATCTGTGCCATTGCTTATACAATTAAAACAGTTTATACACATGATGTTTTCATACCTTTTGAAATAAGTCATTTAAGGGTCCCCATTAACAGCTGGTACCAAAGGACATATATCTATGTAAATAAAAAAGGGCAAATATAATACTTATATTCTTAATCACAAGTGTATTTATAACTTACAATAGCTTTACTGATGTGTTCAGTAAGGTCATTAATTGGTATCAGAAGAGTAGCTAGGCTTATACACAGTCGAAATCATTTGGAACAAGATGTAAGGTAATATTTTAGGATGTCAATGTGTGTGTGTTTTGCATGGAAACATATCAGTGCAAGAAGACAGAGCTGACAAAACATAAAAAAATATTCAATCAAATTTTTGAAAAAAAAAAAAATGTATTTATATGATAAGTATGAGGCCATAATAAGATTATATAATAAGTCTGAGGCAATAATAAGAAAATACAACCAAACAAAAAAAAAATATAGCACTAGTATCAAGTATCAAATATCAAGTCATGTAGTACATTTTATATGTCTTAGTCGGGTCCATCTTCGTGTGCAGTATCTGCCATAGTGTCGGATTCGTTTTCGGGACGAAGAATGGTTGAGTTGTTAAACTGAAAGGTCCTCGATTGACTCTTTCGACCGTACGAACAAGGTCATCTAGCTTTCTGAATACATAGGTTTTTCCGTCATTTGCGATAGTGTATATCTTACCATCAACTACCCATGTAGACCTAAGGTACTTAAGACGCACTAGTTTCCGTGCAGTATAGGCTACAAAATCTCGGGCTTTAGTGAGATCCTGATTAATTGAAATTTGGCCCATTCCTTCCGTAGCAGGAAGATTTTTTGCTGCTGATAAAATGTGTTTCTTTAACTCATAATTACGAATTCTCGCAATAATTGAACGAGGTCTACCAAGTACTGGTTTGCCAGTTCGATGACCGCAATTTTGGCCCCTTTTGGTCCCTTAAAGCTCTGAAAAGAAACAAATTATTAAAAATCTAGTTGATAAACACTAAGTTAATTTTTCATATGGAACCCATTGCAAAAAATTGCATCTAAATCGGACAAAAAGTAAGAAATTAATATTTTTGAGATTTGCCCCTTTTAGACCCCATTTATCTCATCCGACGTGAAATCCGTTGACATACTTTAGATTGGAAATTTTCTCAGGAGTACACAGAAAGAAACCCCATCAAATTCTGATAAATAATAATGATTCTACAGCCCAATATATGAAAACACCCAATTTGTCCCTTTTGGCCCCTTTTTTGAAAATGGGAGGGGCCACAATATTAAAAACATACCCAAGCTTTCCTTTTGTGCCAAGGAACATTGTTTAAAATTTAGTAAGGATTGATCAACTGGAACTTAAGTTATTGGCCAAAAACAGATAAGTCTACAGACGACGACAATGACAGCGACAACAACAACAACGACGATGACAGCACCATACCATTTAATATACGACCTCAAATTTTTTGCCGCCGTATAAAAACTTTAACCTTACCTCTAGAAGGTAGGCTTTTAGTCTTTAGTGGTGGGGTGTTCATATTTCGTATGTAACTATCTTATGATGAGAGCTTTCTAGTGGTACCATATTTATAGACATTCTTACCTTGACCTTGCCCTGAGGGCAATTTTTAAAAAAACTTTATTCTTGCGTCTAGAAGGTAGGATGTTCATATATGGTATGTGACTTCCTTATGATGAGAGCTTTCTATCAGTACTATACTTGTAGACATTTTGACCTTGACCTTGCCCTTCGGGCAATTTTTGAAAAAAAAAACCAACTTTAACCTTGCTTTTAGAAGTAAGTGGTTTATTGGTAGGGTTTTCATATTTGGCATGTTACTTAATTACAGTGAGAGCTTTCTGTTGGTACCATATTTGTGGACATTATTACCTTGACATTGCCCAGAGGGCAATTTTTTTTAAAACTTTTAACTTTGCTTCTAGAAGGTAGACATTTAGTGATAAGATGTGACCAATTCCTCTGTTGGTATTATTTCATCTACTTTAGTAAATGATATTCTTGATAATCCTATTCAACTAGTTGTGATGGATAAAATGTTTTTGAACAATCCATCCTTTTTGTCAGCAAAACTCCTGTGAAACTGTTCTACAGAATCTCATGCAATTAAGTTATCAAGGACTTAATGCATATTTTTACAAGAAAGTAAATTTTTTCTTGAGGATTTTTTCCAGGAGATATGACCCAAATGTCAAACTTAACTATTGGACCATATGGATCAAGTGAAAGTTTGTCATTTCAACCCTTCTGTAACAGCTTAGCAGAATTTCATGAAACTTTGTATCTACTAATAAAAGAATGTGAACATGTGTATGTAAAGGAGATTATGATAGAATGTTTGTTTTTTCAAATGTGTCTTGAAAACCAAGCAATATTACCACATTATTAATTGAAAGTTTGCCAGTGCAGATATTTTGTTACTGCTCAGAAGAAGGTAATGAAATGAAATGTTGCAGTTGATATAAAATTGACATACTGGTAAGGTGAAGAAATGCATATTAGCAGAAAAGAGGAAGTATATTTTGAAAGAGGTAAAAAATTCTATAATTTGTATCCATAGATTTGTCTTTCATTACAAGGGTATGAGATATGTGAGCTTGCTCAACTTTCTTTAATTCATGATGTAATGTTTTATTTTATTTTAAGGTCCATGGTTTATTGCTAATGTAGTGGAGGATGACCTTGGTGTTGTATTTATATGGGGTTTATATGTAAAAGGAACGTTTATACCAGGGTCATTAACATATCTGTATGGAATATTTCATGTAAGTTGTAAATATTATTCTCACTGGTGCATTAAGCATGCACCTTTCTCAAGGACAGGATACAGAAAAAGTCTAGTTTGTGTGTAAAAAATGTATGTAGATTCTTAAAATAATGTTCTTCAAAGAATTCTTGGAAAAGACTCTAGTTACCTTGTTGCATAAAATGTCCCGGAATACAAGACGTTTTATCCATTTAAGTTTAGAGGAATAACTGTATCTGTTCTTGTTCTGTCTCTCAACTACTTGGGAATTTCAAACAAAAAATATTGATTTTTCTAACACAGAAAGTTGATCTGTAAAGTGTAATTTTAAAAGACAGGTCCATATTTGTATGCAAATATTACAGTTTGCCTTGTTAATTTTTTTCTTTCTTTAAGAAGTCAACAATACACAAAATAATGCTGGAAACATGAGCTAACTTTATAATCTACAAACACTGGTTTGTAATTGATCACAACGACCGTTTTACACTTATTTCCAGTCAGAACTTCTGTTAGTCATGTTCAGTTAACAATTAAAATATATAATTAGGTTCGCTTGAAAATCCCATTTAAAAAAGCATTTGTCTGATATCAGATTGATAAAAATGGTTGATTATGACAGATAAACTTGATGGCTGGATACCAAAGCCTAAAAGTTTCTGAACCCCAGAGCTTCTGGGAGCCTTGAGTGGCCCATGACCCCTTGCCGTGAGAGGACCCCACTTGGCGCTGTCAATACTTATATTTTTCTTAAGATGGGGTTGGCATCTTTGTAAAGGTGTTATATTGGTATTATACCATGGATCTATTTAAATGATACTTAAATTATACACCCAATAATAGAATGTCAAATTTTTCTTTTTCAGATTATAACTTACAACATTCCACTACTTCTAGTAACAGGATATATAATCCACTACACCAGAGAGATGTCAAAGAAACATCATATACCACGGTTCCATAAATTAAGACATGTTTATATACCATTCCTCTGTTTAGTATTACTTAATAGTTATGTTACTATAAGAGAATTCCCAACAGCGTATGGAACCAAAGCAATGATACTTGGTCCTGTCAGGACTGGATCTATATTTATAGCATTTATAGTTTATTATATTGCACAAAAGAATGCATTGTCTATACCAGCTCTTCACAAACTTGATAAAAATTAAACTTTCTTTATATTTTATATAAGAAAAATGAATGTCAGTAAAAATGAGGTAAATGTTGGTAAGTTTTTAGCTCACCTGACCCAGAGGGTCAGTGTGAGCTTTTGCCATCACTTGGTGTCCGTCGTCTGTTAACTTTTCACATTTTCATCTTCTCCACTGAAACTACTGGAGCAAATTCAACCAAACTTTACAAGAGTGTTATACGATTGCTCATTTGTTTCCAATCTGATAAAAAACATGGCCGCCAGTGCGGAACTTAGATTTAACATTAGAGCCTATGGGAAAAATCACATTTTCATCTTCTTTTCTGAAACTGCTGAAGCAAATTCAACCAAACTTTACAGGAATGATGTACTAAAGGTCCTTTACAAAGATAGCTCATTTCGTTCAGATCCGTTAAAAAACATGGCCACCAGCCCTGAACATAGTTTAACATTTGACCCTATGGGAAAATCCCATTTTCATCTTCTCCTCTGAAGCAAATTCAACCAAACTTTACAACGAATGATGTACTAAAGGTCCTTTACAAAGATAGCTCATTTTGTTCTGATCCGATAAAAAACATGGCCGCCAGTGCTGAACATAGTTTAACATTTGACACTATGGGAAAATCCCATTTTCATCTCCTTCTCTGAAATCGCTGAAGCAAATTCAACCAAACTTTAGTGGAATGATGTACTAAAGGTCCTTTACAAAGATTGCTTATTTTGTTTCGATCCGAAAAAAAAACATGGCTGCCAGCACAGAACATAGTTTAACAATGGACACAATGGTAAAATTACATTTTCATCTTCTCCTCTGAAACCACTGAAGTAAATTCAACCAAACTTTACAGGAATGATTTACTAAAGGTCCTTTACAAAGATTGCTCATTTCTTTCCAATCTGATGAAAAACATGGCGGTCAGCACAGAACATAGTTTAAGATTGGATCTGTTGGGAAAATCACATTTTCATCTTCTACTCTGAAACCGATGTAGCAAATTTAATCAAACTTTATAGGAATAATGTACTAAAGGTCCTTTACAAAGATTGTTCATTATGTTCCGTTTTAACAAAAAAATCATGGCGGCCAGCGAGGAACGTAGGTTTTACATTGTACTTTATGGGAAAATCACACTTTCATCTTCTTCTCTGAAACTGTTGAAGAAAATTTAACTAAACTGTATTGGAATGATGTATAGAAGGTCCTTTGCAAAGTTTACTCATTTAATAGGATAAAAAACACGGGTGCTAATGGAGAAAATAGCTAAACATTAGACCCCATTGGTAAAAAACATCATTTTTGGTCATGCATGGCAGAGAAATATTTTGTCAGGTGAGCGATACAAGCTCAGTCTCTGAGCCTCTACTTTTCTATTACTTTAATTGGGACAGTGACCAAGATTTTAACAAGGGATGTGTTAAATGCAGCTAATAACATGGAAAATCTGCAGCTGAAAAAGATGAGATTAGATTTTATAATTTCCTTGAGTTCATTTGCATTTAGGTTTCTATGCAGGCTAGATAAACTTAGCAAAGCTTATCGATATATACCCCCCTTCCCAATTTGATTCCAGAAATTAAAAGTCAATCAAATCAAGTTCTGAAATTGTAGGTGCACATCTAAATTATGTCACAATGACTGTGTTAAATTTTCAAGAAAATCTATTCACTGGTTCAAGAGGAGTAGCGGAGAAGAGATTGGTACCCTCTTGTAATGAAATGAAAAGTCCATGTTTTACTATTAGAAACTGCAAAATTAAATCAAATCAAATTCTGTAATACGAGATGTAGATCCATATTATGTCATAAAGATTATGTTAAAGTTTCATGAAAATCTATTCACTGGATTAGGAGGAGTAGGGGATAAGTGATGGATACCCTTAGGTGTAACGGACGGAAGGACAGACGGACAACCCCATCACTCATCACTATATACCTGTTAACCTTTGGTAGCTGCTATGAGGGAGATCTCCCTCATATATGCCGATCTAAGGGGGAGATTTTACGTAAATACCATTTTTTCAACTAAAATTTATTTATAAATGAAGAAAAGAGAAAATGGAATGGTAGAAATCATTTATATAAGCTGTTAGATCAATTTCTAAAATAAAAAATTCTACCATAATTTTAACATTATGCATCATTTTTAGTTAGCCTCAAGGAAATTGAGGGGGACTATTGGAGTATCCCCGGCGTCCGCATCCACATTTTGGTGTACATCTCGGCAACTATGCATGGTACGGTCATCAAACTTTACATGCAGGTGCATCTTGGGTTGACGCAAAGCCTCTGAGAAAATTAGGCCTCTTTGACCTATATTTTCCGCTTGAATGACTTACATTCAAGTTTACGTCCGAGTTCAGATCTGTCACTATACATGGTAGGATCATGTAACCTTGCATGTGCATGCATCTCTAATGGTACGTCAGCATCCATGCAAAATTAGGTCACTTTGACCTATTTTTTCAGCTTGATTGACTCACATTCAAGTTTATGTCCGACTTCATTTCCAGTCACTATACATGATAGGATCATATAACCTTGCATATGCATGCATCTCTGATGGTAGGTCAGCAACCAGGAAAAAATTAGGTCACTTTGACCTATATTTTCCGCTTGAATGACTTACATTCAAGTTTATGTCTGAGTTCAGATCTCAGTCACTATACATGGTAGGATCATGTAACCTTGCATATGCATGCATCTCTGATGGTAGGTCAACATCCAGGCAAATTAGGTCACTTTAACCTATATTTTCCACTTGATTGACTTGCATCCAAATTTACTAAAGAGTTTAGATCTCGGTCACTATACATGTTAGGAACATTTAAACTTGCATATGCATGCATCTGTGATGGTAGGTCAGCATCCAGGCAAAATTAGGTTACTCTGACAATGTGCCATAATGAGGCAAACTTTGTAATCGTTGATTACCTATGTTTCATAATTTTGCCAAGAAAGCTAAACAAATTTGGGAATACATGTACTGTTAAAAAATGACAAAATTTTGTCTATGAGGGAGGTTTAGGGGGAGAAAAGGCAGGGGGAGATTTTGATCTCCCTCGAGGGAAATCTATTGGAAGGGGGAGATTATGTTTCTAAGAGGGAGTTTCCCCTTAAAGGGGGAGGGTTAACAGGTATGTCACTATATACTCCCATTTTTCAAGGGGGGTTATAAAAATTGTATTTGAAATGACATGGTGTTGCTTTGGCATTTGAAGGAACTTTTGGTGATTATTTAGTTCTAATAAACAATAATCATGGAATTAAAACATGATTTTCTCTTGTATTAAAGAATGATTTGGATTGGCTTGCATATTGTTGCCAAACAATAAAATGAACTGTATAGATTTTGATGCAAGTATGCAAAGAATTTAAATTTAGTTAACTGTTCATATTAAGATAAATAGCCCCTAATAGGATGATAAAACAATTTGTGTGAAATTTGATGTCTTTCATTTGATTCCTTACAAAAAGTTAGCTCAGTGCTAAGCAATCAGACTTTTTATACGACTGCAAAAAAATTTTGTGGTCGTATAATGGTATGGCGCTGTCGTTGTCATCGTCGGCGTCATTTTCTGTAGACACTTTAAGTTTTGGCCAATAACTCAAGTTCAAGTTGATCAATCCTTATGAAATTTTAACACAATGTTCCTTGGCACAAAAGAAAGGTGTGAATTGGTTTTGGTTATTCTAGCCCCTCCTGTTTTTAAAATATGGGCCAAAAAGGGCAAAATTGGGTGTTTTCACCTACTGTGAATTCATTTAATTTCGTGGGTACCAATTTTCGTGGGTAGAGAAAAAAGTCATTTCGTAGTGTACGTAAATTCGTGGATTGCCACTTCTTCCAAAAAACAGTTTCTTTATTTAAACTAATAAAAATAAAAATTATAAAATTCATGGCTTAAGTACCATCAGTAATGATGTCAAAACACCAAAATTTAGAATTGTACCTGTAATAAAGTGTCACCTGTAATTAACAATTCATAGTGATGTCTAGATGGGCGTATTTCAAAAGCGCACTTTTGGAATTTACTGTTTCATCAAAAACTCGCCAGTCCGAGATATCAAAAGCGCACCGTGTTGTATTTATACTCTACCTATAACTTTCTTGTATGAAAGAGACAGGACTCATTTTGCAATTGCACAACCGACCAAGTACACTGCTGAAGACATTTCTCGGATTGACTATATTAAACCTTTTGGGTATCGGATCCTACTTGACAAGTGAAGGTGATAATAATTAAATACCTAAGTTGCTGTAAAATGCATATGGCCATTTCGACAAGTTATGTCTATTCAGTGCAGATAAAATCTAAACATTTGGAAGACCAAAAACTCAAAAGATGATTTAAACATGATAAAGAGCAAAACCCAATACATGTACATGTATGATCTAAATGAAGATGCAATAAATTTCTCATATTGTTATTATCTGTATTAAGCCCTCAACTTAAAATAATATCAAATGTAAAATACAGGTGATCAGTGCGCTTTTGATGAAATAAAAATGCGCTTTTGATATTTGAAAGCGCGCTTTCGATCAACTCTAATGTAGATATTATGTCATAAGGTAATCATCTGACATAACATTACTCAATTATAAATAGACACTTGTATTGATTGCAAAATAAAAATATCCTTTTCAGTAGAACATAATTGAAATGATAAAAGTTTAATTAATAATATCTTATCAAAACTAATTTGAGATGGTTCTTGTCCAAGCTTCTTAACTGGAAATCAACACTTTAGCGTAATTAAAAACAGTTACCGCTAATTTGTTAACTGGGAAACACTTCAAAATAATGCATTTGAACTTATTGTGCTGCTATTAAAGGTTCAAAAGAATGTATATCTAACATTTCTTGGATATATTAGGTTGTGTGGGGCTCAGGTACAAGTGCAAGGTTTATGGCCTTCGTTGGTCAGGTCCTTCATTATGTTCATTCACTTGTGTTTGAAGTTTGCACAAGAAAAATCATATTTCGTTGAGTATTTGAATTCGTGGTTTGAGGACCCCAACGAAAACCACAAAAATTGGTTCCCACGAATAAAAATGAATTCACAGTATTTAGCTGTAGAATTTTTATTAATTATCAGAATTTGATGGGGTTTCTTTCAGCGTGCTCCTGAGGTAATTTCCAATCAACAGATTTCACGTCGCAAGTACCGTTCATGAGATAAATGGGGTCCAAAAGGGGCGATTTTAAAAATTTTATTTCTTTATTTGTAGTCCGATTTCGGTGCCGTTTTTTGCAATGGATTCTTTATGAAAAATGAATAGGCGCTGCAGCATCAGATTTTTCATAATTTGTTTCCTTTCCGAGTTATGAGGGTCCAAATGAGGCAAAAATTGCAAGCATGCAGATTACATAAAATCTTTGGATTCCTCTTGATGGAAGCTTTCAGTAGTATGTCAATGGATTTGGCGTAGTTCTTACCGTTTCCGAGCTATGAGGGGCCGAAGGGGGACAAAATCGTAAATTTACAGATAACCTAAAATTTTTATTTTTAATCAGATTTTGATGGGATTTTTTTCTTTGAATTCCTCTTGATATAAGCTTTCAGTGTAATGTCAAAGGATTTTTCGTAGCTCTTACCGTTTCCGAGCTACAAGGGGTCAAAGGGGCCAAAATTGCAAATTTTTGAAATATGTGAAATCTTTATTTTTCATCGGATTTCGGTGGGATTTTTTTCTTTAAATTCCTCCTGATATAAGCTTTCAGTACTATGTCAACGGATTTTGCGTAGCTCTTACGGTTTCGGAGCTACAAGTGGTCAAGGCCAAAATTGCAAATTTTCAAAATATGTGAAATCTTTATTTTTCATCGGATTTCAATAGAATTTTTTTTCTTTGGATTCCTCTTGATGTAAGCTGTCCGTAGTATGTCAGTGGATTTTGCATAGCTATTACCGTTTTCAAGCTACAAGGAGTCAAAGGGGCCAAAATTGTAATTTTTCCAAACATTTGAAATCTTTATTATTCATCGGATTTCGATCAGTTTTTTTCTTTGGCTTCTTCTTGATATAAGCTTTCAGTAGTATGTCAACAAATTTGGCTTCCGAGCTAAAGGGGCCAAAATTGCAACTGATTCAAGCTCTTTATTTGGTCCATTAAATTACTGTATCAAGCTCTTTACAGTGTCCTCATTCATTTTGAATTACACTTGTTCAGATTTCAGTATTCAACATGCTGCGGTCGTATCATGCTGCGCTCGGCGTAGCCCTTTATTAGCTTTTGATTTTAAAGGGAAAATTCGCGATTTTTTACATGTTGGCTTATTTTGTTCCTTGTAATGAAAAATGCCTATATTTCAAGTTTTATTAAAAAATTCGAAAAAATAAAGAAGTTATTAAAGAATTTCTATAATATATTTTGACTGTAATTGTAGGTTGTGACGTCAAAACCTACTACCGAATCATGGGAAATATCTTTAAAAGTCTGCATTGATACAGATCAGTTTACGTAATTTAAATCGCACAGATGATTTTTGATGTGGCCAATAATCAAAAAATAAAAAGAATGTAAATAAACCCCAAAGGAATTTAAATAAAAAAATACTTTTGTCTTTATGAATTTATACGATTGAAATGATTTAATTGAAAGCTTAAGTGCAAATCCTAATTTTGTATATTAAAGGATGCATTATATCATTTTGATATACTTAGCTATTTATATCACATAAAAAGGTTTATTATTTTCTCTTTTTATTAACTGTTGCATTATTCTTCAATATCAATCGTTCAATGATTAATTTTTGACATTGACAAGCGGCATGCAATCTTTGATGTCCATGATCTCTCGCACACAGGTGACACAGATTTGAATACCTGTGTCCCCTCAGGTGTTGCGTAATAATTTCTAAGCCAATTTGCAATTCTTTCATGATGACCTGTACCCATGATTGACGGAAATTACATCAATAGAAACAATATACTGAGGCTATAATTGCACGTGGGTGCACGTTTGGTTGTGGACAATATTGGATGGGATTTGAAAACATACTTTATAAAAACGATCTTCTGTTTTTTGTTTTGTTTTATTGTTTGTTTGTTTGTTTTTTTTCAAAATAAAAAAAAAATGTATCATTCAGATATCAGACTTCATAAGAGATAAGTAAAATATTGAAAAGAAGAGGGTTGATAATTGACAATGGTGAGATATTCTAATTAAAAAACAAGTAGAACTGTATAAAGTTCGCCCAATGTGTTATAAAATGGGAAATCTAATAAATGTTATAGTGTTTTTTTATGAATGGAAATCAAATTTAAAAATTTATTGCGTTACTATTCAAATGGAAAAAATACAAGCATATATATAGACATCATTCACATTGTCGCATAATCTTGAATATACATGCATTTATAAGATTGGTGAGCCCAAGAGTCGTATAGAAAATAATTTGCTTAGACTTTTATTTACTATTGGTTTTAGGCACTTAAACTCTATCTCTAAATGCTTTTTATCTTGAATGATTTCTGATTACTAAATCTGTAATATTGAAAAATGTTATTATTGATCTCAGAAAATTTACATCTACATTTGTACACAAAACCGACAAAAATATTTCTTGCTAATTACCTGACACGGAATACATATCTAAAATATGAGTATAGTTTGTTTTTTATGCATAAACACGTATTCTACTCCTCCTGGTAAACAAATACTGTAATTTTGTGTTTTTGTACTTCCACACATGCAAACTGTATTATTTATTAATTATATATATATATATTTATCTTCTCTGCAACTAAGCTTTAGGTCACGACAATAGAGATATTCATATTCATATTCATTAACAAATATGTGCAAATTAGTGGGTCCACTAGAAGTATCGCGTTTGTAAAGTCACAGAAAGAAAAGAATATGAGAAATACACAAAATGCTTTAAAAATGTAAGGGATACAAGAAAAGAACGTGCTAATGATATAAACCATAAAAAAGTAATGTTTTTCTGTGAAATACATGCCATGTACTAATGATAGTGTACTAATCAGAACATTTACATAAATTGGCAAAGTTTGTGCCTTTCCTGGGTACATATATTTCCTTTTGGGATTCAAAACTAGAGATGTTTTTTTTTTCCTTCTTTCTTTTAAATGCATGCCTCCGAAGTTAGGTAACATTGATGGATAAACATGATATATTACTTTCACTTATGAATCGGAATTTATCCGACTGTATGCAAGTTTTGTGTATTAGTGTTTGGATGAAAGAGAGAGGGACCAGAGTATAAACCACGCTAATACTTCCTGTCATGTTTGTTGATTGAGGGTAATAAACAGGTTTGTTGTTTCCGTCAAAAATTTACCTGTCGGTGTGTCTTATTCCGGCTAATATTATTTCAATTATTTGTAGAGCAGTCTGCTCGTCAGAACATTTATTATATCCATGGTCAGAATTTCGCATTGCACCTTTTTTGATATTTTCAAACATCTTTTTAAAATAAAATGTTGGTTTTGTACCTAGATGTGATAAAAATATTTGAACAAAACCAGGAAAAGTATATGATACGCTTTTTCATACAATCATTTAGTGAGACAACCGTCTGCTTCACATTGATACAGAATGTACACGATGGCAACGGTAGATCACCGTTATTTGGTATCTCTAAGGTCATTAGACATATCTTGACAATTTTTATCGAGAGGATTGCAAAATGGCGACCCGCACAACGAAGTCAATCTCATCGAAATATCTATCTCATGCACTTATCCTTTGGAATAAAACATTAATATAGATGTATACTGGTTCCTTTATACAAATGGAAAATAATATCAAATTTTATTTTTTTTGCGAATTTTCCCTTTAATCCAAAGCAACCTGTAAATATCTAATAAAGGCTGGTATTTCACATCCCTTATTTTGTGATCCGTTCGATAGTCCGACAGTTCTTTAGTCCGACAGCTCTATAGTCCGACGGTTCGATAGTCCGACAGGTCGATAGTCCGACGGTTCAATAGTCCGACAATTCAATAGTCTTTGTCGGTTTTGTATGTGTTTTTTCGATGTTTCTATTTATTTTGATTCTATTGATATTTCCCAGAAGCCTCAGCCATCACGAAAACATAAGTAAAAATAGCCTACCGTCCTCCACCACTCGTCGCTACCTAACTATACGCTACCATCATTGCCACAATTGAATGAAATGAACAAGTAGCATAGTCTCGTGAGCAACTCAACAGTTACAAGTAAATAGTATTGTGCTACTTATAGGTGATATCAAAATAGTTTAGAGTCATATCATATTTCGGATAGAACTACATAAGATAATTATTAAAGATATAATAAGTCATTTCAGTAAAGGAATATTTACTTAAACGTGTGGACATATCTGTTTTTCGGAGCAAAACAAAGTGAAGATGTTCTTTTTTTAAGTTTTAGTTTTTCTTGTACTCAGTCTATCCCTTAAGCATTCACTCTAGTATATTTTGTAACTTTAAGTTCGTTTATAATAAATTCAATGGTATGTTGGGGAAAAGACAAAGCAAAAAACCTTGAGTAGTGTGAAGGGAATGAAACAGCATTGAAGATTGAAAATGTATACAACACTGACCAATCGGATTGCAGTAAATCTAACAAAAGAAACCTCTTTCTGAATATTAACCAACCAATGACAGTCATAACCAATAGCGTTCCTGTATAAACACGGTTCGAAACAGTTATGTCCAATAACCGTAGACAGTCTTGAGATTTACAAGTAGATCATACTAGCCATGTTTGAAGCACGTGGTTTGAAGATGGAGAGAAGAGAAGAATCAACAAGCTAAAAATGGATTGAAGCTGTACCTAAAATGGACCAATCACAATGTCCCTTCTTTTATAAAGTAACAACAGTCAGAGCCATCGAGATAACGTTAGGAAATATAAAAGACAGAGCAGAGGAAGCCTTGCATATGTCATAGCACGCAAGAAATAGACTAATATTGTCCAGAAAGCCATGAAGAAAACCAATTAAATCACTTCATCTAGGACAACCAAGAGAATGCTGACCCCCGAAGATGCCGTTACAGAAGGGAGATATGCGGTGTTGAAAGAATGAAATGGAATTTTGAAGAGTGAGTCTGATGTTTTTGGAAACCCATAACTTTCATACTAAAAGCGGGTGTCGCCTTATTCTCATCAAAGTGGGAGTCATTTGTGATGTTATAGATACATAGGACGACTTGATCAGAATGTGAAAAATAAAGAACCTGGGCATATTATTCTGAGAAGATATCTACGTACGTCATCATCAAAACGCCTCAGTCAATGATTTGAGTGAGAAAGTATTTCTTTCCTAGCAGAGAATGAACTTTGTTTCGTACAAGGTCAAATGGATGAGACACCATTTTGCTATTTATT
Organism: Modiolus philippinarum; assembly: GCA_002080025.1. NCBI lineage: Eukaryota > Metazoa > Mollusca > Bivalvia > Mytilida > Modiolidae > Modiolus > Modiolus philippinarum. The sequence continues at coordinate 10,670 of MJUU01038554.1, read as the reverse complement.
CTTTATTTTTCATATCAAAAAATATTTTCTGATATCATTAATCCGATTAAATATCTGATGTCAAAAAATAATTCTTGATATCAGAAATTCAAATATTTTTGTATCAAAAAATATTTTCTGATAAAAAAAAATAGTGATTTTCTGATATCAGAAATTCGTTTTTTATATCACAAATTCGATTTTCTGATATCAGAAATTATAATTTTTGATGTCAGAAAATATATTTTTGCTATAGAAAAATAAGGAATAAATAGCAAAACGAAGCCTCATACAGATGTTACCCTGACACCTTATGAATGGATAGAACTGAAGAAGTTTATATCAGTATTTGAAGACAGAAAACTAAAAGTGAGTAGGCTGGGTATGGAAATGCCTGCATACCCAGGACTATAGAGAAAGAACATACTTGTGACTGAAGAACCAAAACTGAACACAGAAAATTAAAACGGACATTGATGTGGTTTGGGTACTGGATTTGGCCCCCTACTTCGATATTTTTGGTAATGAGTACTTCTTTGTTACTGTTTTGAATTATGGCTTTAAATATTTTATATAATTCAAATGCTGCTTATGAGGGGTTACTTCTTGAAGCACTTGGACAGTATAAAATAAATTTTCTGCTCACCATGCAAGTTGTGTAATTTTGTATTTTCTTCAGATTAAAAAATAAAAATATGCCTAATTGTTAGCGATCATAATGCCCCAACACTCTCACCAGTACAATAATGTATCATCCAACCAACGTCGAATATTGAAATGAGCACACGAACATAATCGTGAACAACTCGTGAGCACTTTAGCATTCTGATGAGTAACTCGTGAGCAACCCATAAACATATAAATAAATTCGTAATTAACCTGCAGATAAAATGTGACAAAATTTCCTCCACAAAAAACGAGATGGATCAACTGTACTTGGCGCCCACAATACTAGTATACCAGTTTTGTCCACAATACTGGTATAAATTTTATACCAGTATTGTATTCTAGTATTGTACCAGTATTGTGTTTGTTCATTCAGGTAAAACGTAATACTAATTAGGCCTTTGATCTAATAAAGTGTTTTGTTAACCATTAAAGGAAAATTCAAGGTAAATTTATATAATGAATTGATTAAAATAAAAATTTATTTATTAATTATATAAAAGAAAGATAAATAATTGACACACAATGTGTAATTTGTTAAAATGATACTGATAAGTTTTGCATCTTTCAAAGATTGAATTGCGTGAATAACAACTATGATTCTTTTTGAAATATTTTGGTAGCCCTTAAAAGGGCTGTTGGTATTATTTTGGTTCTTTCTTTTGCAAAATTACACTGGATACTGTTCTGCCATATGTTTGCAGAGGTTGTCAAAAGCTACATCCGTTGTTTGGTCCCAGTGGTCTCGCCACATGCGTTCATCTAGGTAGCATTCGAGGAAATCTGCCTTGACACCCTTCATAGTCTTGAATTTCTGTTTCGTCTTGGCCCAGCAAGACTCTGTTGTTTGTGTGTGGACATCTGTCTCAGGATCGACGATTTCTCAAAGAATGTGCCAGCTCTGATGGAACGGGTAGTGAGTCTCTTGGGACACTTTCCATTTACACATCGCCAAGTGTAGCCATCTGATGTGTGCTGAGTGCCTCTGGTACGGGCCTGCATTGGTGCATCACAGTGCGTACAGTTGACTGAGTCTGGTAGTAGCTTACGTTGTATGAAGAAATTTGGTACTACTGAGGGGTCATCACTGAAGATGATAGGTGCTATAGTACTGTAGAAATCAATTTGTATCTATAAGGTTATTCAAAACTGATGAATTGCTATAACATAATTCTTGATTTTAAAGCTAAATGGGCTTGTATTGCTTTTTGTTACTTCATTTATTTGTATGTGTTTGTTACTTATCAATAAATCATCAGATGCAACAACAATATTCAAAAAGAACAATGGAAACACAGTTATTTTAATACATATTTCTAATACATAATTATTGTTAATTACCAATTAAATCATCAAAGTATACAACAGCAAATCTATTAAAACAACAATGGATACACAATAATTAATTACCTAATTATTGTTAATTAACAATTCAATCATCAAAGTATTCAAAACAATACATCAAACAAATCCCATTATTAGAAAACTTACTTGTTACTTCATACAATACCAATTGTCACTTCATACAATACCAATTAACATTTTTAAAAAAAAAATCAACAATACTGGTATAAAATTTATACCAGTATTGTGGACAATACTGGTATACCAGTATTGTGGGTGCCAAGTTCAATTGATCCAACGAGATGCCTCCTCGGAATAATTGCAGATGTATTGCAATAAATTAAGGAAACGAGTTTATTATCTCCTCTTACATTAGTGAAGAGAAAAGGCACGGATATTGCAAATAATTTGTCACCAAAATAACACTAGGATGGATTGGATGAAACCCTTACAAATACAATGTACAACAAAAGCCATCAAAACTTCGAATTAATTGAGAACGATCAGTCTGAGTGGTTCGAATGATAACATTCTGGATGTTCCGATTCTCTTGTGGCTTTCTTCAAGACTACGGGGTCGTGTGATAATCATTCATGTTACGGTCGATCGAAATGGCGACCAATGGCAAATATACGCCTTCTTTGGTCGCACATGCGCGATCCGAGCATAGTCCATAACACCCCTGAGGCTCAAGTGTTGATCTAAGACGTCATTTCCAGTAAAATGTCCACCAAGGGCATGAAATGGGTTTCTTGTGGTTCATTTGCAACCATTTTACATCATGTTTCGGTCACGTGATATTCTGTTGCGTCATTTCCGTTGACGTCAACCCCGGTGATGTCGTATCTTGTGAGGTGAAAAGTCCACATATTCTACTTCCTTACTTCATCTTACTTCTGTGAAGTTGAAATTTCTTTTGATTGTAACAGGTTGTTACTTAGAAATTCCAATGAAAAAATGGCTACAGGAATTATACAACTTGATTCGTAGAGGGAAA
>MJUU01038553.1:27896-46558 GCA_002080025.1 Modiolus philippinarum | reverse complement strand
ATACAGATTAACAATAGACAGATAACCGTAGGCTTTGAGTTTGTTTCTAGATCCTAAAATGGAATAAACAAGGAAAGGATACGGAGTAAATGAGACAAAGTCACTACAAATACATGGTAGAAATGCAAAGAAACAACGCCTGTTTGTGTTGTTTTTTATCTTGAGTCCTTCAACAATTAATTTTGCTCATATTCCATAGTAATAAACAAGGAAAGCATATGTAGTAAATGCAGATGAGACAAAGTCTCTACAAATACATAATTAAAACAAGCCAAGTAACAACGCTTTTATTTTTGTCCTTCATCTTGAAGTCAACATGAGGCCTTCAATAATGAGCTTTGCTTATACCTAATGGTTAGTTTAAGACGACCCAAGCACCGGTTTCAGCGGAATTCTTTGCTAAATGTCGAAGAACGCGGCATTCACGTTTTTTCTGGTCATGGATGCGGGATCATCAAACATTAATTAAGCTGGCAAAGTGCTCTTACAATCACTGTCATCTGTTGCCCGACAAAGGCGCCAGTGTCCTAAACTAGTTGACTAATACAACTTATAACACAAACAAGTCGACTGTTAGAAAACTTGGCATTTTAAAATAGTGAGATGTGGGCACTTTAAACAGGCGGTTGGTAAATTTCAAAAATAAATGCCAAATTGGAAAGTATGATAGTTTATCCATATGGGAAACTCTCTCACGAAAAAGTACACCATTACTGAAAAATAAAGATAGCAAACTTCTACTTCTACTTCTATTTTCTATTGACCACCATCAACTTGTTGAAGAAATTGTCACTTCTCTGCACATGCTATTTACAAGAAACAAGATTTGCGTGAAAGTGTAAATAATCAAATGAGTGCAAAGTATCAAAATTATTTTGTGTTTTTCTTTTTAGGATAAAACTATGTACATGAAACTGTAATTTAGTTACTGTATGTGTAGGCTGAAACTGCTGATTTAAATGAATCAACAGAGTCGCCCATAACAAGGCTGACTGGTAAGCTGTTCCATAATTTAATTGTGCTTGGAAAGAAGGATTGCTGTCTGATTTGAAGCCGTCATTGAGGAATTTGAAATGAGAGTGCGTGCATATTTCGGGACTGTCTGAGTGGTGGAATGAGCCTGTGTGTTTTACTGACGAGTTTGAGATTGATCTCATACAGCAGTACAAGTTAAGCATCTGATCTGCTGTTCAAGTTCAAGTTGTGTATCATACTGGAGACACAAGATGTGTTGTGCAAACGATGTGTTAAGAATCTAGTTTGCTGAGAATTTTAAAGATTTTTTGTGATGTCATAAACAAATTCAATGGGTTGTGTTTCAAGATCTGTGTTGCCGAAAACCGTGTTGCAGTGGATATAATGTATTGTTTTTATCCGCATGTTTCATAATTGCATTACAATGACATGTTCTAAGATTTTGCAGCATCTACATGTTAATGAGATTGGTCTATAGTTTTCCGGGTTGTATTTTGATCCTTTTTTATAGGTAGGTAAGACATGTGCAGTTTTCCAATCAGTAGGTACTTTACCGGTGTCTAGAGATTTGTTAAACAAAGCGCAAGGCATTGACGATATTGACCCAGGTAGTTCTTTCAGAACACGTGGTTTGATTTAATCAGTTCCATAGGCTTTTGTTGGGTTTAGATTCTGTTTTGGTGTTGCCTGGGATAGTAATAACTTTATCTTTCATAACTGGATATGAAGCTTCAATTTGCATGAAATTTTTGTTTTTGAATTCTTGTTCTGAAATATTGCTTGATTTTTAGAAGACTGATTCGAATTGATCATTGAAAGTGTTTGACTTCTGTTAACTGACCATTTTTCTCCATTGGCCCTACTCGCACATAATCGATTTTCTTACATTTGATGTATAACCAGAATTTTTTCATTGTTTTAAAGCCTTCTTGGTCTTGTTTTTGTGTTACAACTTCCTCTATATAATGCCAGTAAGACTGCCGAAGTAGTATTTGTATGTGATGTTTTATCCTTTTATATCTATCCTTTAAATCAAATATTCCTGTCTTTTTCATTTTCTTGTGTTGTAGGTCTCTTGATCTCATTAATTTATTTATTTCAGGTGTTATCCAAGGAGTGAGTGTTGTTTTTTTAACAATCTTTTTGTGTTGAATATACCTCCAAATCATATTGTTTAGTTGTAATTTAAATTCTTACCATAGGTTTTCAACAGATAGTGAACTAATTTTATCATTGATGTTTTCATATAAGTCTTGTAATTCTTTTTCCATATCTTTCCAGTTTGCCTTATTGTTGATAGGTATTTGTTTAAGGTTAGTGAGGACACCTGACCCCAAAAAAATAGTCTCGAATTCAAAATGGCTATTTTTTCAATATATTACTGTTGACTATATACCCTTTCTTTGGTATAAATATTGGACCACCTTTCCGGGCGTTTTTCTGAGATAAATGGGGTCAAAGTTACCTCCCTTGACTAACTGTCCGAATTCCCATTTACTCCCACCTTTTGACCATATAAAAACAAATTGTACATTGTTTTAGTGATCAGTTCCGCACTTTTTCCCAGTCCGTTGCAGGTATCGATCTGATATTTTGTATGTGAGTCTTCCTTGATGAGTTGCAGATCAAGTTGAAGTTTGTTTTCGGTCCACTGATTTTTAACGGAGTTATGGACCTTGGACTTACAAAATTTTAGTGAAATGTCAGTTTTCCGCTTTTTTCCCAGCCCGTTGCAGGTACCGATCTGATATTTTGTATGTGAGTCTTCCTTGATGAGTTGCAGATCATGTCAAAGTTTGTTTTCGGTCCACTGATTTTTGACGGAGTTATGGACCTTGGACTTACAAAATTTTAGTAAAATGTCAGTTTTCCGCATTTTTCCAGACCGTTGCAGGTATTGATCTGATATATTTTGCATGTGAGTCTGCCATGATAAGTTACAGATCAAGTTTATGTTTGGGTCCGGTTCACTGAGTTGTGGGCCTTGGACTTACAAAATTTAGTAAACTGTGAGTTTTCCGCACTTTTTTCCAGACCGTTGCAGGTATTGATCTGATTTTTTGTATGCGAGTCAACGTCATTGAGTTACAGATCAATTTAAAGTTTGGTTCCAGATCACTGATATTTGACAGAGTTATTGGCCTTGGTCTTACAAAATTTTAATAAAATGTCAGTTTCCCGCACTTTTTTCTAAACCGTTGCAGGTATTGATCTGATATTTTGTATGTGAGTCTTCCTTAATGAGTTACAGATCATGTTAAAGTTTGGTTCCGGTCTTCTGATTTTGAATGCGACTTCGAAAACATTTTACCATTTTTGCTAGTGTAATAAAGCATTGTTCTGCTGGTAGGGGAATTGTTATTGCCTTGCAATACGATCCATATTTGTTTTTGTTAATATCCCCAATTATGTGCACATTGAGGTTAGATTTTTTGTCTTTTTTTTGTCCCCTGGAGGGACATAAAAAACACATTCAAAATATCAGATCAATATCTGCAACGGTTTAGAAAAAAAAGTGTGAAAAACTGATATTTTGTAATTTTTTTCTGAGTCCAAGGCCCATTACTCCTTCAAAAATCAGTGGACCGGAACCAAACTTATACTTGACCTGTAACTCAATTAGGTTCACTCACCTACAAAATATCAGATCAAATTCTGCAACGATTTAGAAAAAAAGTGCGGGAAACTGATATTTTGCTAAAAGTTTCCATGCCCAAGGCCCAAAACTCCATCAAAAACAGTGGACAGGAATCAAACCTCAACTTGTTCTGTTACTCACTTAGCTAGACTCACATACAAAATATCAGATGAATATCAGTAAAGATTAAGAAAAAAAGTGCGGAAAAATGTCATTTTACAAAAATTTCCTTAATCCAAGGCCCAAAACTCTATCGAAAATCAGTGGCACGGAACCAAACTTAAACTTGATCTGTAACTCATTAAGGCAGACTCACATACAAAATATCAGATCAATACCTGCAACGGTTTAGAAAAAAGTGCGGAAAACTGATGCATGACTGACAGACGGACAGGCGGACGGACAGAGTGCAAGCTTAAAGTTACCTTCAGCTTTCGACGGTAGGTAACTAATAAAACGCAAAAATTGTGGGAAGAGTGAAATCAAAGCAAAAGAATAGCAAAATCTATCTCTCCTTCAAACCAATTAAGGCAGACATTATGAAAATACTATCAGAACAAGCCACTGCTGATCTACATTCTATAAAGATTACTCCTGAGAAGTTTGGAACAAGAAAATATGAGAAATATCAACTATTTCAAATAGTCAATGTCATCCAAAAAATACTTATATAAGGCATATAAGGTCATTCCTGGTCAGAATTGGACTTAGAAAAACATATTTTAACATTGTTATAAAGCCTTGTTTTACCGGTAGGGGACTTGGTATTGCCTTGCAATAAGATCACACTTGTTCTTCTTTATACTTGAACTTTATAAGACAGCTGTAAAAGCAGTTTATAAACTAAAAAATGATATTTTAGCCTTATACCCTTCTCCTAAAACCTGTCTTCATATATTCGATCACACTATAAAGGCAATTTTAACCTATGGCTCTGAGACTTGGGGTTGTTTTCTTTCTTAGAAATTTATATGGAATTGGATATTTGACTACTCTAGATTACCACGACTCTCCCCCAGTGACAAATTACATATACACTATTGTAAATATATTTTGGAGGTATATGAGAAATGTTCTAAGTAGCAGTTTTTAGTGAAATGGGTAGATACCCCTTCATTCTTGATTGTTTTTTAAATACACCCAGATATTGGAAACGATTAGAATCACATGCACCTCCTCTTTTTAAAGATGCATATATTTATAATAAAAGTTAATACTTGAAAGCAGGGGATTCGAAGTATTCTGAAGTGATGACAGTGATGAATATATTAGGTAATCAGATAGAATTTTGCAAATTGCTTATTGAATCACCAGAAATCTTTTAAGTAAGAATAAAAGCAAAAATAAGAGATTTTTATATTGCTAAATGGAATTATATTAGAGATAATATTTTAAATACTAATTCAGGAAAGTTGACTACATATTTTAAATTTCAATCCAATTTTGGATTTGAAAAATACTTAAATATAATTACAGAATATAAGTACAGACAAGTTTTCACAAAATTTAGAATGAGTAATCATAGACTTAAAATTGAAACGGATAGATATGTTCGACCTATAATTCCTTCAAATGAACGTTTATGTCAGAAGTGTGATTATGGAGAAATAGAAGTTGAAACTCATTTTCTTATAAGATGTACATATTTTAAAAGTCAACGAAATAAAATCTTTAGCACTGTAAAAACCAATTGTCACAATTTTCAAAGTTTATCCTCAGTCTATAAACTAATCTGAAGATCGTCTTATTTTAGAGAGCATTTGCGAATTTCTTCTGGACAGTCACTGTATACTTACAAAGTAATTATAACTAGATTTGATGCATTTAAAATTTAGATTTCTCTTTGTCAATTTATATGTCACAAATGCCTCTCTGTGGGCCTCATCTACGGAAATAGAATATTTGTATTTGTATTTGTTCTATTATTATTTCCCCTTTTCTTATTCTTTTGTATGCATTATTTCCTTTTTCACAACTATCTCTGTGTTTCCTTAAATTTTCAGTCTTTTTACTGTGTTATTATTATAATTTTCCCTTTTCTCGTTTTATTTCAAGATTTTCTCTCATTTTCATCCCATTCGGAGCAATTTGGTTTTTTCTCGCCATTCTCCTGTTTCCATGGCAACGGTCGCCATTTTGATATTTCAAAGACCAAAACTTTTTTTTACATGCAAAGTAACCTTCCTATCAAATTTCATTCAATTTGGAGCAATTTGAAAATTTCCCGAATTTTTCCGTTCCCATAGCAACTGTCGCCATTTTGATATTTTTAACGCCAAACTCGTCTCTTCACATGCCAAGTAACCTTCCTGTCAAATTTCAAACCATTCTGAGCGCTTTCAATTTTTCCCCACCATTTTTCTAGTTTGATCACGTAAAAGTTGTCCTTATTAACCTGAAGTTTTGATGGTGTGGCATTAAATTCAAGTAAGAAAATATCGTGATCTGATACACAAGGCAATATTTCAGTACGTGGGACCTTATTTGGCATGTTGGTAATTATCAGGTCAAGTGTATTATACCCTCATTCGTGAGTGGGTGGTATATAGGAATACCCTTGTTTGTCCGTCCATCCGTCCGTCCGTCCGTCCGAACTTCGTCGCACTTTTCTCAGCTACTGCTGGCCGATTTATTTCAAATTTGGTATTTGACTTTATATGAAGGGGGAATGTGTCGTCTGCCATTTTGGTCGCCTAATGATATCAACTTCCTGTTTGGCTGGACTTCGCCATTTTTCCCTATATTGAACATAGTTAAAATTTTCGTCGCACTTTTTTCAGGTACTACCAAGCCGATTTATTTCAAATTTGTTATTTGACTTTATATGTAGGGGGAATGCGTCGTCTACCATTTTGGTCACGTCATGATATTAACTTCCTGTTTGGCGGGACTTCGCCATTTTTCCCTATATTGAACATAGTGAAAATTTTCGTCGCACTTATCTCAACTACTGCTTGGCAGATTTATATCAAATTTAGTATTTGACTTTATATGTAGGGGGAATGCGTCGTCTACCATTTTGGTCACCTCATGATATCAACTTCCTGTTTGGCGGGACCTAGCCATTTTTCCCTATTTTGAACATAGTAAAAATTTTCGTCGCACTTATCTCAGCTACTGCTAAGGTGATTTATTTCAAATTTAGTATTTGACTTGATATGCAGGAGGAATGCGTCTCTGCCATTTTGGTCACCGTATGACATCAACTTTATGTTTGGCGGACTTAGCCATTTTTCCCCATATTTAACATACTGAAAATTTTCTTCGCACTTTTCTCAGTTATGTTTGGCGATTTATTTGGACCGATTTATTTCATATTTGGTATTTGAATTTATATATAGGTGGAATACTTCGCCTGCCATTCTGGTCACCTATGATATCAACTTCCTGCTTGGCCGGGCTTAGCCATTTTTCCTTTTTAATGTGTAAAATAATACGAGTGGGGGTATATCTAGCACGACAACGCGTGCAACTTCATGTTATCTTTCTTTGTTAATCAGCTGTACTAAACCCTTATCGTCCAAGATATCTGCATACATTCTGGCATGGGGAATCTTTTTACGCACTCTACACTGTGTTTTCAAGACATCGCACAGCACAGGTTTTAGCGGAATTCTTTGCTAAATGCCAAACAATGTTACATCTATGTCCTTTCTGATCATGAATGCGGGATAGCAAAGAAGCAAAAATTAAACTGTAAAAGTGCTCGAATAAACACTGCCAACCGTTGCCCGACAAAGGCGCTAGTGTTTCAGGCTTGTAAACGAATACAATATATAGACAACCACAGGGCGCTCATCAAGTCAATTATAAGAAAACCTTGGCATTATGAAATAGTTAGACGTGGGCAATATCAACAGGTGGTCGGAAATCTCTTATGTGAAAACTATGTTTTTTTTATTTATGAACTTGTAATGTGAAGAAGAAGGGAAATGGGGTAATGTCAAGGAGACAACATCCCATATCCAGGTTAAAACGACCCAAAACAAAGCATCAAGGTCACCGTACGGTCTTCAACACAGTGAGGAACCTCACACCATATAGCAAGCTCTAAATGGTCCCAAAAAGGTAAAAAAGTGAATAAATCAATGGAAACAAACCACATCCAATAACACAAATATCAAGAAACTAAAATTTTATAAGAAGACACGGACAAGCCAATCACCAACATATTCCTGACTTTGGAGAGGCGCAAAAATTGCGGTGGGGTTAAACTCGTTTTCTTGGATCCAAACACTCCCCTATGTGTGGTGAATGGCTAAAAAATAAATACACAAAAAGACTCGAAGTAAAAATCAAACTAGAAAAACTTATCAAGACGAGTACCCTTACAATGAAGTACATAAAACATGAAGACAATACACACAGGTACTGTCCGGACAAATGCTCGCAGTTACTGGCAGCTAGCTGAGGACATAATTTTCGTTGACTATGATATCAAGCCTTCTTACATATGAAACTTCAATTGAAATACTTCTGATTACTTGATAAACTGGAGTTTTCTATGTATCGTGTGCGTTTTTGTCACATGTACATTCACTCAATATCCTTTCATTTTTCCTATTGTTAGAACAACGTGATCAATTATGAAAGAAGAACATGATATTGTGCAATGCCAAATACTGCCAATATGAAAAATTGTTTAAATTTAGTTATGGTGTAAAGCATTTAGGAGATGATCAATATTTTTGCCAACAAAAAAACCAATGTAACGATTTAACAACAATGCTGTATTTATATCCTTTATGAATAAGTTTGTTCAACGGATTAATAAGGTTGTTGTATAAGAGCCCTGCATGTAGAACCAAATTTTCTTAATACGTCAATGTATCTATAATAACATTTAGAGAATGTTTTTATCAATTTATGATATCTAAACCCTTGATGCAGAAGTTTTTCAGTGAGACAAAGATTTCGCTCGTTGAAGTCAGAAACATCACTACATACTATTGCATATCGAACAAGTTGTGAAATGTAGACCCCGTAAGAAGGGGCTAACGGAACATCGCCGTCGAGATGGGGAAAATTGACTATAGGGAAGGAGAAATCATCCCTTTTATCATAAACCTTAGTGTTCAACTTTCCTTGATTTATTGATATATCAAGATCAAGAAAAGGAGTATAATCACTGCTGCTATTGGATTTATTTAAAGTAAGTTCTGCAAGATAAATTTCATCTGTAAATTTAGAAAATTCAGGATTGTTTAAAGCCAAAATATCGTCCAAATATCTATATCTATATGTATTGTTAAATTTATCCACTAAATGCTGTTTAGAAGGGGCTTTTTGAATTGTTGCCATGAATTGTGACTCGTAGCAATAAAGAAATAAATCTGCTATGAGAGGTGCACAGTTGGTACCCATAGGAATACCTATTTTTTGCCGATAGACTGTATCACCGAAACGAACAACAATATTTTGAAGAAGAAAATTTAATGCCTTTATCATATCCTGACAAGTACAGTTGGTATATTTGTCATCACTGAAAAACGATTTTAATGCCTTTATCATATCCTGACAAGTACAGTTGGTATATTTGTCATCACTGAAAAACGATTTAAATGTATTGCAACAAATGTACGTACATCCTGATTTTTTGAAGGACCATTTGATCAAATACGATGAGTTTATGCGGTAATGTAGTATATAGGTTAGAAAAATCATAGCTATCGACGGAGGTGTATGCTTCATTAACAGATCGAAGTCTTTCCAAAACTTCCACCGAATTTTTAACACTCCGAAAGTAGTTAATTCCATTGTATTCATAACATTTGTTGCTAAAGTTAATGACGAGATTTTTTATGGTAGTAAGTGCACTGGTCAATAAAACAGAAATATGTGTAGTTGAACATTTACTCGATGCCGAAATAAAACGAAATTTGAAAGGTTTTTTGTGATGTTTAGGAAGCCAATACATAGTAGGAATGCTTTTTTTAATTAGAAATTGCTTTAAGTTCAGCTGTAGCTATCATGTGTTCATCAATGGGACTGTTTCATAATGCACAGTTAACTCCCCTTATCACTTACTGGTGAGTTCCGGTCGATAACTCTAGTGCATTTGTATGTAAAATTTGTCATTTTTAAAATTTCATATCTTTAAGACCACTTACAATTTTTAAATAATTCTTTTGACATATTGAAATTTCATGTTTAAACTTTTAATACAGAAAATGGCTTGCTGATATATGTAGCCGTTTTGTTAAGAACCAGTTTTTAAACACACAACTGAATGCATTTTTCCCTTTAAAATCAGTGGTTGTTCAGAAGTTTACAGAAGTACAAACGAAGTTTTGATAATTCGGACCTTCTTATTGTTTTAAATATTGATTTTCAAATGAAGGATATTTATTATTTTTTATTCCTTATTTTTTTTTATTTCTTATTTTATTAGCCGAACCTTTGTTCTGATTATAATTTATTCAAAGTTTGAAATGACAAACAGGTTACCGGATTGCAAATTATCTGATGGGGTTACCTTACCCCACGCTGTTTGCAAAACATGTACCACTGTCAATACCTACAGGTGTATCTAGGTGTTATTGAATTCGACTGGATGACATTTTCAACAGTAACCTGCATTGATCTGAATATTCATTTACAATAAAATCTCTTCTGATAAAACGCTTGAAATAAAAGTCGGCTATATTAAGTCTTTTATTGTTTTTTTCGTTTTATCAGAGACATTTAAATACGGAGATTGGAAGGTTATCGTTAAACCCTTTAAATGTATTTTTTAGCAAACGGCAACGAGATCATATGAGATACAACAAGACGCGTCATCCTTTTTACCTTTTACCTTTTCTTCATCTGTACATCCTTCACAGGATAACCATGCGTAGCATGTCATTAACCATTCCCTGCCATTACCATATACAATCTTCTACCAAATACCGTATCCAAATGACAAAATTGGGTTGAGCACGTTAACCAAAATTTCCATGAGTGCGAATGTAATAAGCCTCCACCATTACCACCACCATATAACTCCATGCACAAGTTGGATTTAAATATACAAGGGACAGTGAATACTAATATATTACATAGTTCTTGCTTTTACAAATTGATCTCAAGTTCAATAAAAAGTTGATCGGCCTACCATTGCCAGTTTTCCACAGCTAACTGCACTTGTTATTTCTCTCAATATATATAAATAGTTTATATCTTGTCGCATGCAAGTTGTGTAATAATCTGCGAGTATGGAATTCAAAATGTGAGAATGACTGAATATCTTTAACTTTTCCATTATATTTGGTGAAGTTCAAAATTAGTTGCATTTTTGATGTTGATCAAGACTATCGAAATGTATGGAATGTTCCTGATCCAAAATACATTTAATATCATCGAGTGCTGGTTTCCGAACTGTTGAAATGGCAACACATTGCAAGACAAAATGTTCCACTGTTTCTTCTTCCTCTCTACCTGTCATTCATGTTATCTTTAAATTTTGCCTTATTAGATTGTAACAAATATGTTCCAGTTAAAAGTTTAATTTTACAGGAATTCTATTCGCATCTCTAGAAGACTTGCAGTTAACTCTTAACAGGTTATGTACACCTTTATAATATGGGTTACCAACATCCAAGAAATGAAGACTTTTATATAATTTCTTTGTTACTATAAGTTCTGATTTCCATTTAAAGCTAATTACTTTATTTAATATTCTTTTCCTTCTTCTTTTTTCATAGGATTTCCCAACATTACCAAAGGGTCCTCTAAGTCATTCTTTAATAGTAACTTTTTAACCTCAATAAACCAGCTTTTGCTTTTATTATCTTTAATGGCTAGTTGACGTCTTGCCATTGATTTTTCAATAGATTCTTCTTCTAAATTACAACCATTATTGTAGAAAATTAGAATTTTGTAGTGAATTTGTAATTCAATCGGCCAAAGACCTGTCAACATATAGACTGCACAGTCTGGTGCGTTCTTAGGTAGTGATAAAATCTGTTTGAGTATCTTTTTTTGAAATAATTCCATCTTTAATATATGTGTTTTGTTTGGTTGTAAAATTTCCATACCATATAGCAGAATTGGTAATACATAAGTTTTAAGCAGTTGAATTGAAGTTTCAGGATCCAACCCATTATGTCCATGTAATCCAGAAGCCATGAGACTGTAGGTTGTTCTTCTGGCTTTTTAAATATTCTCCTGAACATTAATTTCTACCGTTTTTGAAATGGATTCTGATTGTAGTAAGCCGATATGAGGGGCTTTATCGGTATTATTGATTGGTTGACCATTTAAATGTAGGAGATTGGCGTTCTTATTAATGGAGCATCTTCTAGTTGATGGATACATTTGAATACAATTGGTTTTTGTGTGCTGAAGCTGATAAAGCTCTTGTTGTGCAAAATCTGCAGCAATATTAATCAGTAGCTGAGCTTCTATATCAGTGAAGGCATTCAACGTGACATCATCCGCGCATGCACTGGTATTACAGATAATGTTCCCTATTTTGGCTACTAGACATGCTTTATTAAGTCTATTAAGCAGTGGGTTAACATAAACCTTATATAGATCTGCGCTCAAAACGCCTCCTTGCCTCACTCCTTGAGTAACTTTAAAAGCATCGGACCTATGACCCATCCATTTCACTACACTAGAGACTCCTTGATGTAAATTATTAATTAGTAACCATAACTTATCATTTATTCCTGATTGGTATAATCTCCTAAGAAGGTGATATGGATCTACAACATCAAATGTTGATTTTGCATCAAGTAATACTACTATGAGTGTTGATTTATCGTCGCTCGCATTTCTTTTCAATTCTTCAATTATAAATACAGCATTCAATGGAGAAATATTCGTTGTAAAACCTCGTTGACATGGGTTTTGGGTTTCTAATATTTGTGGTTGTATTCTTAATTTGATAATAGCCTCGAGAATTTTATTCAGGACTGGTAGCACTGTAATTCCTCTATAATAGTTTGCTGATTTCTTACTTCCCTTTTTCTTAAAAATCGGAGTCAATAACCCTTTTTTTATGATGTTAGGTACTTCTCCTTCATTGAGCATTACATTATAGATATGTACCAAAAATTCCAAAATTGAGTCATCAGCATTAATTAAATGTTCAATGGTGATACCAAATATATCTGGTGATTTTCCTTTATTTAAGATAGCCATAGCTTTGTTTATTTCTTCCCTAGTTATAGTAGGAGTTTCTTTATTCTTAACCAGATGCTCAATATGGTTAAATTCACTCTTACATAAGTTATGATATTGCTGGTCATAATTATAAGAATTGGCAGGAATTGCTAGTTCGGAGAAATGTTCTTTAAATCCTTGTGTAACCTGGTCCGGGCCATACAAATTTTGTCTTTAACTTCTAGCTCAGCAGTACCATTGAGACATTTCCTTTCATTGTTTACAAGCTGATGGAATAATCTCGAATTGCCAGTTCTAGCGTTCATTTTTCCTCTTTCGTTTTAGCTGCTATTCTTGCTTGTTCTATTCTAATCGCCCTTCTCAATTTGTTTTTACTCTCTTTCTTATGAGCTGTTATATCCCCTTCATGCGGCTTCCCTGCTTCCCTCCATTCTTTGTGTGCCAGTCTTGCGCTTTTCAATGCTAATTTAATTTCTTCATTCCAAACTTTAAGTTTCGGTTTATTTTTACGGGTTTTCCTTGGTGGTATTAGTTCCATCTGAATTATTAATTATATCCAAAAATGCCTGAATAGATTTTTCTGTATTATTACCCATTAGCAATTCGTTGTTATCAGCCATTCTCATATTAATGTTTTCTCTATACTTTTCTATATCTAATTTTTCCCATTTATCTTTAAAAGACGTTTTTGGTTTACTAAGAGTAGTATCATTTTTTTTCCTAATATGAACTTGAAGAGTTACAATTACCGGATAATGGTCAGAAGTATTTGATGATAAATTTTGAATAGTTTTTTTATTACAATGCTTGAATGTTGAATCTGTAAGGAAGTAATCAATTTCGGAACAGTCTTGGCATTTGGAGTTAACAAACGATTTGCAGTCAGTGGTAAAACTAAGATTATTCTCATCAATAAAATCTAAAAAATATTGCTTCCTACTATTCATATCTCCTTTAGACAAGTCTTCATTCATGTCCCCTCCAATTACTATTTGGTGTGAGTTTTGATATCTTTGTATAATTTCATTTAACATATCGACAGTTTCTTGAAATTTGATAGTTTTATCTCTCCCTCCGCTGGTCGGCATATGAACACATATTATGATTTTTCACTAATTTGTTGGACTTCAATACATTGAATTCTCTCGTTTCCCTCGTCTAATACATTTACTAAGTGATCCATATCTTTACGCCATAAAATCCCTACTCCACCATACACCCTTGGTAATTTACTCTGATCAATTTGTTCATATTTATCAGCTCCCTTTCCTACATAGCATATATCATTGTGTATTTCCCCTAGTTGGTATAATTGACATTGATACAACCAGTGTTCCTGAATTAAGATAATGTTAACTGATCGCATTAGGTCGCAGATTGCTAACGTGCTTGTTTTAATGTTTTTACAGTTATATTAGGCAATGGTCAGGCGACGAGTTGTTATTTTCTGAAGCCCTTCATTTGACTGTGAACTAAAAAATGCGGATATTGATGCATCACACTGTTTTGTACTGTTGGTGCTTTATTTAATAAGAATGGCAGACCATTACAGTTGTAAGGCATTGTCTGTTGTCTATAGTATAGAGGTTTGCCCCTCAAATTTCCAGCCTGGGGAGTGGATTGAAATGGCGTTCTAACACTCGAGTTACTTTGGTTATTTTATACTGATGGAGTTGAATTTATAATATGATTCACGTTTTTATTTCTACTTGGCTGTTTAGGCTTTTGATCATGTGACTCAGAATTTCTTATTTCACTATTATTTTCTGTACAGTTCTGTGTGTTATTACTGTGATAATTAGGAACTTGATTAGGTACTTCATGTTGAATATCTAGTTTTGTATTTCCAATAGTTTGTTCGCAGTCACCAGATTCCATTTTAGTTTCAATCTGTTGTAATTGCTTGTCAATTTGTTTCAGTACAAATGATGTTACTCTGTCTTGTATTGATTGTAATAAGGAGTCATTATCTGAGCCCATTTGTTGATTCGACTGATGATGATGACTTCCCTGATTTACCTAATGATGAAAACTTCCTTGAGTATTATTTAAATAGGTGCCATTTAAAGATTTTTCTTTAAATGATCAATTCTTTTTTTTTGTAGTGTGCTTACATGCATCTGTAACTCTTGATTTTGATTTTCTAACTTGGTAATATAGCTCAAAAGTTTAGTACGATCCTTACTATTTTCATTAATCAGCTTTTCTTTCAATTCTAGTTCCTGTTCCCATTTCTTAAGTTTAAGTTCTTTTGTTCGTAATTGGGAACTGTTTTCTACTGACGCAGTATTATGTATTTTATTTATGTCCCTATCATCGGATGTACTTGTCCCAGAATTTATCTCAATATTCCCAGAGTGATGTATATTGGATTCAATGTTATTGGTACAGGAACTTTCCATACTGTTGTTATAAGTATGGCCAAGACAGGCATAACAAGTTGTGATTTGATCTATTTTCTCACAGCATATTTTATGGACATTGTTGTTACATACATCACATATTTCATATATAGTATCTAACGTGACAAATATTTATATCACTAATCTCATCTATTTCATCTGATCTCAAGCTTTCTACTTCTAGTATATCATTATTGGGCATACAGATACTATTTGGTATTTCTATTAATTTTGATTTATTTGATTGTTCTTTCTTACATATTTTGCAAGTGTAATCACAATTCTGCTCTTTCTCAACAAGTTCTATTTCTTCAGGAGACAACTTTTCACAGTTATAATGGACCCAATGTTGACCATATGTGCAATATGTACTTTTGGTTTTACATTTCTTCTTACATTTTATGCAACTAATGCCATTATTAGTATTGTTGTTTGAAGTGGAGCATGAGATTACACTACAAGTACTTTTTTCTGAATCTGGTTTGTTATCTGTACTAAGTTGCAAAAGTTTTGTTAATTGATCAGCCATTTTTGCATTCAAATTCCTCAGATGTACTTCTGTGTTGTTTTGAGTAGCTGAACTAATCATATCATGAATGTGTTTGAGATCTCTATCTACAAACATCTGAGTGTTTTTTCCATTAATCAAGAATCTACTCGATGTTGTATATATGTTAATGGTATAATTTTAATTTATGTTGTTGGACACTTTAATAGTAATCTGTACTATTGACGTTTTAGATTTATCGGTGGTTACATCTTGAACTACATGTCCATATTCATTTGGGAAGTTAGAATAGTAATTAACGGCTGCAGTTCTTAATAGCTCAAATGTTGCAGTATCTGCTGTTAGTACGATACCACCATTTGTGAATTCATATTGCAAATTCTTTGCTCTGTTGGTTGCATCTAATTTTTTATATAACGCTCTTGTTATGTTTAGTTCATAGTCTCTTTTGGTTCTTAATTTTATAGATTGTTCTAAATTAGACGGTACAGGATCATTTACATCTATATTACATATATCCATTATGGAAGAGTGGTACGTTGCGGTTAGTCCCACTGTCGACCACTATAATTCCAAATAGGATATCTGGAGTTATATACACTAATGTTAATTAAAGTTCAATTATGACAATTGTCAAATACACCAATATTATTTACAAATAGGATCTATCCGAAATTAAACCACACACTAATCTAGATTGTATGTAATCACTTTAATTAGACCAACATTCGTCTTTTATTTTAATGGCTAGTTTACGCAACCATACCCTTGCAAGGTTATATGAAGGATGTACTCCGTCTCTATAGATCGTAAAATTATATCTATCTCTCTGTCTGATATATTCGTTTCTAGAATTTCTGGTATTGTTGTGACTTATATCCACACAAAAATTTGGAGAACGTTTACCAAGACTGTTGTTAAGTGCTCCAATTTGCAACTTGATGTACTTGCAAAATAAGTTTGTTGTCCTGATTCAAAAATTCATTAAGTTGTTTATGTCCATGAAATTTATTATGTTCAAATATTGAGAACACCGGTATCTCTAAAAATGTTAAACTACAACCAGGATAATTTTTAAATAAGGCTATTATCTGTTGAAAATTCTCAACCAGTTTTTGTACAGACTCCTCACTTTCAGTTTTTAAAGATATACATTCTTTATTTTTAGTTGTCAAATCGCAAGTGCCAATCCAAATGTAAAGTGAAATATTATCGTATTGGCCAATTTTACCGCCCAAATTTTCATTCAACCAGTCAAGTGTTTTTGTGGAATCTCTTCCGTTCTCACGCCACCACTTAATACTTTGTTCTACAACATTTGTTACTTTCTTTTGAAGACAGAAGCCCTTACTATCGGATAAAATAACTGGAGTAATTGTTCTGTTTCCAGAGGGTAGTATAAAGTCTCTATTCAGGAATTTAACCAACTTTGATTCAGACATATATAGTTCGAGTTCAAGAAATATTATCTAACACAATTTTCAAAAACAGACGAACAAGGTACGTAGTGGATAGTCCCACTATCGACCTTGTATAGTAGTTTAGATATTCTAGATAATTTACGGACTAAATGAAGTTGCGGTCTACATGAGCAAGACTAAATATCTAACTGTAAATTTAAAATTACTTCAAGGGAATAGAATTAAAATATAAAAATACAACTGATAAATATTATTCACTCAAAATATTTTTATATGAATAATCAGATATAATAAAAAACCGTCCAAAAAGTACTGTAAGAAAAAAAAGGGGGTGTTAAAAATAAATTTCAATTTATTGACGTGGCTCAAAACACAGAAAATTAATACTCCTGACAAAAAAAGTCACAGGAAACGAAATAAAATTTAGTGAAATATAAAAATTAAAACAAGAAGATACTTTTAAACTAAAAGAGATAAAATATGTGAATCAGACAACAGCCATTTTTTCTTGCTTTTGTTCAGTAATGGCGGGTAAAACAAGTTCTACAAGAATCGATCTATTAGACCGTAAAACCGTAAAATATAGAAATCAGGATTTGCGTTAACTTGGCAGGGTGGGTTTAAAATAGGATACTCCTAATAAAACTGTAAAATCTTGGCTATCACCATAAAATTCTTCACAAAATATCGCAGCTCCCAAAAGAACGTCCACCACCATGCAGGGATGCGCACATCCGCCATATTGTTCTTCTTTACGATATCGAAGCGGGAAAGGAGTGTTTCGTTACCAAATTGAGAATTATACAATTAAATTTTATGTTGTTTTATTTCGGCGAGTTTTAAAATCATAATCTTAGTTAGTTAGTATTAGCAGAAGTCCATTCTTTTATTAGAAAAAGTCTAACTGTGTTTAAATAGCGTCGTAGATCGCACGAATACCTTGTTCAAAAATTGACGACAAATGGAGATTTTTTTGAGATTTTTTGCAACATAAAACTTTTTGATGGACAGAATTTCTGGTGTGTTGATATTTGTAAAATGCAGTAAAGGTATTGTCATTTCAGTAATCATCCTTCGTTTTTACACATTCGTATGATTTTTGTCAGTAAACCTCGATTCGAAGATGGTCTTTGAAATTCGTTTTCGTGGTCTGTCAAAGTTGCATCAAAAAACTTTTTGCTGGAAATGATTTTTTATGTATTCATACTTGTAAAATATAGAAGAGGTCATTTCGATAATCACCCTTCGTTTTCACATATTTTTATGATTTTTTTGTCAGTAAACCTCGATTCAAAGATGGTCTTTGACTTTGTCCAATAGTCCCAAATAGTGTGCCAAAGTTGCATCAGAAAACTTTTTGTTGGAAATGATTTTTTATGTATTGATACTTGTAACATGTAGTAAAGGTATTGTTATTTCGGTAATCATCCTTCGTTTTAACATATTTTTGTGATTTTTTGTTCAAAAATTGACGACAAATGGAGATTTTTTTGAGATTTTTTGCAACATAAAACTTTTTGATGGACAGAATTTCTGGTGTGTTGATATTTGTAAAATGCAGTAAAGGTATTGTCATTTCAGTAATCATCCTTCGTTTTTACACATTC
>MJUU01038553.1:12734-26848 GCA_002080025.1 Modiolus philippinarum | reverse complement strand
AGAATTTACATAAATTTAGATAATAGTAATTAAACAAAATGTACACATGAGATATTATCTCATGTACAAGTACACCATATCTAAGAAAAATAAAGAGCATACATCTCTACCACGGGGAATTGTTTTACCAACTCCACACTGCAATAAAAGACAAACTCCTGTATTAAATATTTTACAAAAGGATATGGAGTAAATGAACATGAGACAATAACACATATGTCAACTCCAACTGCAATTGGTGTCCAATAGTCCTAAATGGTGTGTCAAAGTTGCATAAAAATCTTTTTTCTGGAAATGATTTTTTGTATGTTGATACTTGTAAAATGTAGTAAAAGTACTTTCATATCGATAATCAGCCTCCGTTTTGACATATGTTTGTGATTTTTTTTGTCAGTTAACCTCGTAGATGGTCTTTGAAATTCAATTCGTATCCAAAGGTTACAGCATAAAACTTTGCTGGAAATGAAATTTTATGTGTTGATGCATGTAAAATGTAGAAAAGATATTGTAATTTCGTTATTCTATCTTCATTTTTACATATTTTTGTAGTTTTTAATGTTAACTTTGGCTATCGCACCAGTTTTCGCAATCTTTTTAATTCCCGTTAGTGGCCGCGATATGATATGAGATTTTGCGTAGTTTCCAATCTCTGTGTTTTATATGTCTCTGGTTTTATTTATTGGTATTTATTTTTCATCCCTGCATTACACATTTAACTTTTAACATTTAACTTTGATTTAAAAATGTTTATTTAAGTTCTTGCTTTAAAAATTTTTAAGTAGCCCAAAATACTTTTTTTAATCAAAATGCATTATTATCAAAATGTATATTTCAAATACCGATAATATTCTGGGTGAATACACATAAACACATTGTTTAAAAATCATTTTTCGGTTTTTTGTTGTTTTCGTTGTTTTTTTTTGTTTTGTTTTGTTTTGCTTTTTTTTGTTCTTTTTTTTTCATCTTGTTTTGTCACACATATATTATTTGTAGTACATCAAAAGAACACCGCTGATTTTGATATGTAAGCGATCCACATGTATGGATATTGTGTCCGGATTACAGGTGAAATATAGTCACAGGCTTTATAATACATTAAATTGTTTTTATTTGAAAAATAAACGGCATATGAAGATCAATTTATGACACGTATTTGTGTCAATACCTAGTATTTTTACAATATGATTTTGAAGTTACTACAAAACATACGATTTCGCGATTTTCGGATGCTGTGGCTAAAATATAATTTATTATAACTGTTTCAAAATTGTGTATTTCATTGTTCGGGATTATTCACAATTTTATTTCAAACTTTGCCAATTTAACATTAGTTTAAAGGGGGCTTGTCGACCGGAACTCACCAGTACACGAACGAACCTAGTGGCGGACACGAGAACTGGAGATAGTGCAACAGTCCCATTAATTTGTGTTTCTGTTGACGTGATAGCTTGAAATGTACTAGAAGTGGTAATTTCATTCCGAAGCACCTCGATGTAATACTTACGTCAAACAACGACCACATTATTGGCTGCTTTATCTGCCGGAACAAATATATACCCTATTATGTATACGATAATAAGTGAACGTATTAACGTTTCACTGGTTTCCTAGGCATTGTTGCTTTGCCTGGTTTATAGTTAAAGATGACTTGCTTTAAATACTCTAAAGAACCTTTTTGCTGCCGACGCTTCCCTCCATTTATGTCGAATCTGTGTTGTACTACTGGACTAAATTCCAAAACCTAAGGTTTAACTCACTCCATCGTAGATTTGTCCTTAGCTATATTTGATTATTCGGATTTCGTTTGGTTTTATGCATCTTAAACATTTTTTTTTGAAATTATGGATTTCCTATGTTTTGGTTCTAGTGCTACTGATGAGGAATTAATTTCCGAAATAGCCATACAGCTCATTGAAATTATTGCAGTTGGAGTTAAGATAAGTGTTATGATCTCATGTTCATTTACTCCATATCCTTTCGTAAAATATTTGGTAAAGTATGTACTTAGTCGGCTGATTAATGTTTGATTTTGGCAGTATTGTTTTCCGAAAAATATAATACAGGACTTTTTAAAGTTTGTGTTGATAATGCATTTATTGATGGTGGATCTGTTGTTAATGTCAGTTAAAAAGCAGCTTCCCTCTTGCAGAGTGTAAATAATTGCCTTGTCCTCTAAAGATTGAAAACCTTTTTTATGTGAAAAACTGTCGACAGCATTAGCTGATCTCGATTATTACACATATCTCCTCCATTGATCATCTTTTTTTTCTGAAAGCAGTAGTATTCTTACATCTCATTGTACTGACTGACAAACACCGACTGTGACACAACTGAATTTTCACCGGCAGTGTGACCAATGCCACGCGTGCACAGATCACGCGTACCTTTCCGGAGCACCTGAAGGATTCACATTGTTTGTGTTTTGGTTTTGTGGGGTTCTTGTATTTTCTTATTGTCTTTTTTGTGTGTTTGTCATGCTGTCTCGGTTCGTGATGAATATGAATTCGTGGTTTTAGATATTAAATTATGGGAGTTTCCCGTTACCTCATTTTTGCCTCGGTGTTTGCCTTCAAAAATAAAATACAAAAAAAGCGAGAAACTCATACTGAGTTCAAGACGACTCCTATCACTGGCTTGAGCGAAGATCATTTGCTCGAACAAAGCTATGTTTTTAACGGGCATGTATGTTCGATCGTCAACAAACATAAAGAAAATGGGCAAATTTAAGCCCTTGTCCTTCTGCAGTTCGGTATTTCATCAAAGGTAAAGTGAATTGTATTTTCCAACTATGCTTTGGCACTTAGGCTCTCGAATAAATACACAAATTTGCACAAGGAAGAGGTGCTTAGACATCAGTGTGAATCATGCATGAACTTGTGGTTTTAAAAACCTAATTCTGAATAAAATTTATAAATATCGGTGTTTATTGGCGACAAGGTTGACTTTATATGTTTTATTAATTCCCATTAGAAAATGTAAAGTTATGAAAGAGACTGTGAATCATGTTCTTATCATAAGTACATAAACCCACTTAATATCGTGTTTGAAGATAAATACTTCCTTTACAACCATTTTCCTTTAGTTTTAAATACGTTTGTGTTGTAATCTTGCGACAAATTTTATGACCTATTTTACGCGTTTCCCGTTTTTCAGATGTCTTCAGTAATTCCACAAGGAACAAAGCGTGTTAACTCTACAACAAGCAATGGGTCACAAATGATATTCCTCTGCGCTCTTAATGTTCTTTTAGCAAAGTGTTTTCATTTGATCAGCATTGAAGAGAAATAAATATGAAAAAGAAAGGAAATGGGGTAAATGTCAAGGAGACAACATCCCATATCCAGACTAAAACGACCCAAAACAAAACATCTAGGGGTCACCATATGGTCTTCAAGTTGCAATCTGAAAAAAAAAATTTCAGTACTAAGTGATCATACCACTGCCTCTGTTCGAACTTTGAGTTCTCGAGGGTATCAATCATCGCAGTCGTTGGTTCATTGGTGCTGGCTCGAAAACAATTTTTATATTGGTACTTACAATATCTAAAATCTAGAATTCTTTCAAGGTAGCTGTCACAATTGATTTCTAACATTTGTTCAAACATGCAGACTCAATTATCTTTTTCTACATCTTAACATTCACAGTCTTTTGCCTTTGAAAGTTTCCATGTTAAATTGCCTGGCAGCTTTAAAATGAAAAACTTGGTATGTTATTTTAACAACTTCCACATTATGCTTTGATGTCTTCCGCTTTATCTTTGTACCATGACGCCCTTCAACTAAATTGTCAAAAAATAGAACAAAACACATCGCTATTTTCATGATAAATCTGACCTTTTCATAGTCAAGTTTAATGAAAGGAAGCTCGAAAATTTATTTCCACCTGTAATCAACTTATATACTGATCACAGCAGATGATCTGGTGCTTGGCATGTATGCTGATTATGACAGCATTCTGAATTTGTCTAGGATTCATCTTGGGTATGTCACGAAGTTTATTATTTTGTATGTCCTGCATAACAATTATTTTTATATTCACATGAGATTTATAATAATGGAAAAGTTTTATTTGTCATAGGCATGGTGTGGACAAGAAGAGTTAAGTTGGTGCAGGGTGCTGTCTATCTTGTACTTAGGGCTATTTACTTTCATCATCTTGCTTGTTCAGCATACATGTATATGCACATTAGGTAGTGTAATCCTCATTGTTTTATTGACCATATTTGATATATTTTTTTCAGATCATGTCAGCCTGATTGTTAAATTAACAAAGATTTCAATTTGAACTTTGTGCCAATCCTTGCAGCAATGTTACAAACTAGGTTAATTCCTCTGCATGGTAGTCTTGAAGTTATCTCTCTTCCAGTACTTAGGTGCTGGCCCATCGACAAAATTCATACATGTAGTTTGAAATTTTCAATATCCCATGACCTCATGCAGTGATCACTCTGAAGTTTGTTTATGATGTTACCTTTAAGCTTGATTGGTTTTGCTCTACATGTATATAAATTTCTGATTTTTGTTACTTTCTTGGCCTCTAAACGATATCATGCATACTTTTTGTTGGTCCTCCAAATGTTTTCATTTTCTCTGGGCTAAAGAGATATAAATTGTCAAAATGAGTACTGAAATTGACTAAGACTAAAGTATTTTTGTCATTATCTCAAAAAGTACTATGCAGATGACGAGATAATGTCACAGTCTAACATCTTACTTGAGTTGATCTTACTTTAAATTTCAATTTGCTGTAATTTGAAGTCATGATTGTTCTCATTAATTGAAAAATATATGTATGAAATGCACAGAACGTTTTAATCAGTTATAAGCAAAATAAAATTAAAAGAAAATGAAAATTAAGGTTCCAAATATATTGGTGAGAATATAATCAAGAATATAATCAAGACAGAATGCATTTATGTATCCTACTTATAATACAAATAGTTCTGAGATTATGGCACTATTTAAAAGTCAATAATCCATGAAATATTTTACATGTTTTCTAAAAAAATAATTAAAAAAAGTACCCGCTCGCCTCTTTGTTTTGGTACTCGTATCAAAATAATCAATTTTTAAAATGAAAAAAAAAAATTCATATCGATCGCTTGGCCCAAATGTTTAGGCCCAAAAATCCGAAGAACAAGAAATTAAATTGGTGTGGCCTAAATAATTAATTGTATAGTCACAGGTCAGGTTGGCTGTCAGTAGTGGAAGCCCAAGTCTTGAGGTTTGTTAAACTGGTTCGTTTTTGAAGATCGGATGAGTTATGGCCAAGATATACGCCGTCAAAGATGGTGAATGTCATCGTCGCACACATGAAAAGTGTTGCAGGACATGCCTACACTTCCTGAGTACCTGATGACACTCCCGGTTTTCATGGGAGTTCACACCATCAGTGCTTATTTCTTAATGTCGTCTTTTTTTTCGAAAATTATGGCTGTGTCACTTCCTTGTTTTGTCTTTGTTTTTCTCTGTTGCCGTTTTATATGTCTTTGAACTTTGATATTTGTAATCATCACCTCCCTTGTTTCTTCGGTGTTGTACTGCTTTGTTTCCTCTAACATTAAATACTCATTTTCTGATTAGAATTTGCATCCTAAGAAATCTTAAGTACAATGCAAGTACGAAACGTTTTACATCTTGATAACAATACAGTCACATACGTATTCCATCTTCATTCATATATTGCGTCAAACACCATTCGTTATTTCCTTTTTTCCTGAATAAATTTGTCTAACCTAAAGTCATTTTTTATTTTTTTTTTTAAAAATTTGAGCATGCTGTCATACATGTTTAGACAAATATTGTATCTAATATATAGATTCATAAGAGACAAATTAACGTCGGCTTTGAGTTTGTTTCTGAATCCTAGTAGTTAAAATTGTATTGTCTTTATATTTTTGATGTAATTGCTGAATAAAATATAGTTTATGCTAACCGACATTGGTCATTTTTAATTTGTTGTTAGATAGAACAAGAATGTCTTGCTAACCAAGTTCAAATTTTTTCAGTCATGATGTACTTTAACATTTTTGCAGAAGTTACGAAATGTAAAACGGAATAAACAAGGAAAGAATATGGAGTAAATGTACATGAGACAAAGTCACTACAAATACATGATAGAACCACGTAAAGGAATAACGCTTTTTGGTTGTTTTTCATCTTGAGACCTTCAACATTGAGCTATGCTCACACCTCCTAGTAATAAACGGAATAACTGATCACAAGACAAAGTCTCCACAAATACATACTAAAAACAAGCAAAGTAAAAACGGTTTTTTGTTGTTCTTTATCTTGAAGTCACCTTGAGCTTTGCTCATACCTCATAGTAAGTAGTTTGAGGGGAATTCTTGGCTAAATGTCGAACATCACTACATTCATGTCTTTTCTAGTCATGGATGTAGGATCGCCAAAAAAAACATTAACTAAACTAGAAAAGTGCTTTTACAATCACTGTCATCCGTTGCGACTTGTGTCTTATGCTAGTGGACGAATACAGCATATAAGACAAACACAGGGCACTCATCAAGTCGACTGTAAGAAAACTTGGCATTATAAAATAGTGTTGTGATGTGGGCATGTTGGTACTTTAACTTTTACTTGACCTAAATAAATGCGAAATTGGAAGTATGATAGAATTTCCGTATGAGGAATTCTGTCACAAACAAGTACACCATAACTGAAATATATAGAGAGCATACAACTCTCGCACGGGGAATCTTTTTACGGACTCCAGACTGTGTGTTCAAGATAGCCCCTATCACCAATCTGAGAGGTTTAAGCGAATTAATGTAGAACAACGGGACATCCATATCTTTTCTTGTCATTGATGCGGGATCCTCAACAAACATATTTTTAAAAAAAAAAGTGCTCCTATAATCACTGTCATCCGTTACGCAACAAAAGCAATTGCGTTGCAAGCTTGTGAACGATTACAATATATGGACAAACACAGGGCACACATCAAGTCGATTGTAAGAAAACAGTGAACACTATCAACAAGTGATCGGAAATCTCTTATGTGGGATTCATTGTCGTATGAAAAGTGTTTTTTTTTCTATTTATCAACTTGCTATGTACTGGATAATAGATGAACTTATAAACGGTCAATAGTTTCCTACGCATTGTTGCTTTCCCTGATTTACAGTTGAGGATGACCCTCTTAAATTACTTCTAATAACATGTTTTGCTGCCGACTCTTCCTTGCACTTATGTTTGACTCTGCGTTTTACTATTGGACTTCGTAAAGGATGTGCTGGGACGACTGATTTGGGTTTTCGAAAAAACTATAATACAGGAGTTTTAAATGTCTGTGTTGGTAATTCATTCATAGATGGTGGATCTATTGTTTATGCCAGCTTATTTACAGCTTCCTTTGTGTAGGGAGTAAAATAAATGCCATGTCCTCTGAAGTTTAAATTCAATTTTTAGGTGAAAACAATAAAATTGTTGACTGTTAATTACACATATCTCATCCAATGATCATTATGGCTGATTTGTTTTGTGTTTGTCATGCTGTCTCAGTTCGTGATTGATTTGAATCGTCGTGGTTTTCGATTTTTGATTTTGAAGTTTTCCCCTTTCTTACTTTTTGTTCCGCTGTTCGTTTGCCGATGCATTTTAAAATGTAAATGGTTAACTAAGAGGATATTGAGTTAATGTACATATAACAAAAATCCCACAAATATATTGTGAGCGAAAGGTAGTTTGCTTCCACTGTTGTTTTTCATCACAATGAAGACCTTCAAAAATAAAAACTATTCACTTACAGTGAGTTTATCTTTCGTTTTCATATTTGCACAAAACAAACATCTCTATGAAGTGCTACTGAGATATCAATTGAAACATGCACGATTTTGTGGTTTTAAAAATTTAATTCTGAATGAAATTCATTAATATTGGGGCTTTTGCGCGACAATGTTGACTTTATGTGTTTTTAATTCCCATTAGAAAATATAACGTTATGAAGGAGATGTGAATCATGTTCTTATCATAAGTACATAAACCCACTTAATACTGTGTTTGAAGATAGATACTTCCTTTACGACTATTTTCCTTAAGGGGGTAGACCTGGGGAAGCCTAAAATTTTCCACTCGTTTAATTTTTTTTAATATTTTCTGAATTAAAACTACACATGTTCATGTCGACTTTCAGCAATTTTCAACAATTTTTACCGTCCCGTTTTATGTGTAATGGTCATCAAAGATACCTTGTTTCCTCATATTATTTGGTCCATTCAGGACTTGATTGTGGTGTATAAAATTGGCTTTAACTGAATTTGTATTTGATTAAAAATTATTTCAAATGCAAAATTCTTTAGTTTAGACATGTGTGAAAGTAAGCATGAATAATGATAGTAAATTTAACTAGTTTGAACTGAAATACATCGGTGTTCTGAATAATATAGGCTGAAATTTTTACTTTATTTAAACACTTCTTGAAAAAGATCTGTCGTTTAATTTTCACCAAAAACCGAGAATAGAAAGAAAACTAGTATATATAAGATGTAATAAATTTTTAGAATATTCTACCGTCCCAATTTTCCTTAATTTAGAAAAAAGTAGGTAAAATATCAATAAAATTGCCAAATCTGTGCTATAAATTACCTCCCTTGGAAGAAATCTGACTTTTACATGTTTTCATTATCTTTGGATGGCATCGCAAAAATGTGGAGTAAAATGCACTCATTATAAATAATTGGATGTTGGGTATTTCTAAAATTTTGATAATACCTATTGTAATGATTCTAATTGTCTGTGTAAGTAATTAAAAAGTGAAAAACAGAGTTATCTACTCCTACCCCAAGTCTACTCCCTTAAGTGTTAAATACGTTTATGATATAATCTGTGTTAAGTGTTAAATACATTAATGATATAATCTGTCGATGAAGTTAATGTTATTTTTGGACATAGATTTTTTTTCGTTTTTCACATGTTTTCTGTGTTCTCGTTTTTGCCCTGTCTTTGGACTTCGATTTTTGTGAATTTCACCCCTTTGTTCCTTCGGTATTCTACTGCCGTTGTTCCGTTTTATAGTAAATCCACATGGAAGCAAACGTGTTAAATCTACAACATGTCATAAACAATATTCTGCTGTTCTCTTTATTTTCTTTCAGCAAAGTTTTGTCATTTGGTATGAACAGAAAAGATATAAGTTGTAATCTGGAATAAAAACTAAATTAACAGTAACGTCAGTACTAACTCGTCATTTTACTGGCTCTGCTGGCACTGTAAGTTCTCGACGGTATGACAGTAACTTCGGTATTTAGTTATGAATCAAAGTAGTCGTAGGCACAATGCTGTTGGCTTAGATCGGTACTTACAATATCTTAATTTTAAAATTCTTTAAAGGCAATTTACACCGTCAATCTGACATTTGGTCAGACATGCAGACTATTTTATCTTTTTCTATATCATAACATGCAAAAACTTATAGTTTTGAACATTTTCCTGCATGATACATTCAAATAGCATGTACTTTTAAAAAAAGTGCGGACAAAATTTCAAGAAATTGATATTACTCCTTTACTCGATTTTTGATACTTAGAAATTTCTATACAAAAATTTCTATGGAAAATCTTGAAAATGGAAATTTTTCGCCAAATATATAATTGCCTGTATCTCAAAATCAAGCACATGTACCTATTATTTCTTGTTTAATGTTAACCTTACATTAACTCGTACTGGGAACACTTCTATGAAATTATCATTAGTTTCATGCAAATATGGCACTACCTTAAATGCTGATTATCTCTCCTGTGCAAAGGTATTTGCCTAGCTGACTTTAGTTCTAATTTAGATCTAACTGTTTATCTGTTATCTATCAGTTTTTACGCAAATTTCACTTTATGATCTTCCAACCACTGGAAAAGGAGACCGCAATGACCCTGACTTGGTACAGATATTTTTTTATGGTGCGCCAAATCTGTCCGTCCATTGCGGTTGTAAAATGATAGAAACTAATGATACACCCACCTCAGTTTTTTGTACCTTGATTTTTGTTGTATATATCTAAACTATATGACAAGCGTGATGATTGGGTAATATCGATTAAGAACCTTCCCCTTCTTAGCAGCAATATACACACCTTTCTAGCCCATGGAGTGTACATTTCACAGTTGATTTGTTACTATCGAGCATTTAGTTTGTAAAGATTTTAGCAAAGAGTAAAAAAAAACTACCCCAAAAGTGCGGGGTCAGAGAATTGCTCAGTCTATGTTACCTTCATCCCCAAGAAAATTATATTACTGTCATCAATACTATCATTGAAAAATATGACATATCGGTGTCCCAAATGAAAACGGACATTTTCAGCTAGGTTTCTGATAACACCAATTTTAACTATATCCTTGATTGACTAATTGACAGTTTGACGGATCATGCTGTCGACAGAGCAGGAAATGCTTACTCTTAACTGATGTCACTCGGTTTCATGGGAGTTTACACTGTGAGTGCCTTTATTTTGAATGTTGTGTTTTTATTGCTACGCTTTGTAGCTCTCTTTTTGTCATTGCTGTTATGTGTTTTCGATTAAGCCATGTCTATGGACTTTGATTTTTGTTAATACCAAGGCTTTGTTCCTTCGGTATTCTACTGGCATTGCTCCACCACTTCACATTTAATAAGAGATAAACAGTACATCGGTTCAGAAAATATCAAAAAATGTTTCCGAAATGTTTTCAACGTATATTTAAAAGATTTTAAACATTATAATACATAAGTAAATCAAAGATCAAATAAACATTACCTGGTTTTTACCATGGATTGTCTTACTAGTATATTCATTTTCATAATATCGTTTCATTATTTATTAGAAATATTAATAATAAATGAATAAAAATAAAACTTAAGAAATGTATTTGTAGATACTTTGTCTCATTTGCATTTACTCCATATCCCTTCATTGTAAATTTAAAAAGAGATAAAAACGAAAAACATTAGAAAAACGAAGTTTAATGAATTATTAAATCATTAACTATTAAACTCAAGGATTTTTTTTTCTAAAATTCTAATGCAGGTTAAACGTATTACATTAAGACAATATTTCGTCTCGAAAATCATGAATATTGACATATACATGTATATATCATAATAAATACTTCTCCAAATCCATAAAAGTAATAACAAAAGTTAAAAGCAATTGAAGGGAGAGACCAGGAAGATAAATCCGAGACACGCAACCATAAAACCCAGAACAATTTTTGAGAGCCATCATATTCCCGACTTGAAGCGGTCATTTGATAAAAAAAATGGTGGGTTAAGCGAAGTTTGATGATGCATCAACATCAATAAAGAATACTTCAGTAGAGGGCATGTATAGTGTATCTTGTATGACAAGTATGGAATAACACGTCAATTGCCAAAAAAAAAAAAAACAAAAAAAAAAAATAAAAAACAAAAAAAAACAAAAAAATATAAAACAAAGAAATTTACCTTAGTTTGTTGTTGCTTGAGTATCGCATTATATAACCTAATGTTAAAGATACAATCCATACAGATTTAGTAATTATGCAAACAAAGTGCCTTATTAGTCTGTGGTATGCCTATCTCATTTACCTGTCTCACTTAGAAAATTATATGATACATAGAGAATCTTACATGGCAAAATCTGTATCAGATGCCGCATCAACCCGAGAATTCATTTGTATAACCATGGAGGTGTAAACATATATACCTCCATGGTATAACCAATCCATTAGCGTCTGCTTACCTAAATACTGATTTCAATATTTACAAATTAAATATACAGTTTATGGATAAATATACTCGAAATATACAAATTTCTTACAGTAGATTTTATGTAATTGAAACTATTGATCAAAAAATATTTTGAAGTCATTTGTCGGTGGTTTTATTAGGAAAGTTGCAAAAGGACATCCACTCTCTTTGTTTTTCAGTCTAATATTATAGTCTTTTAAAAAAATGAACTAAGGATATCACTTTTTCATTTGAAATTTTGATCTGGGGAAATAACAAAATACCGAAGTTATTGTAATTATATACACAAGGTCGAAAAGAACAAAATAAATGCAAAAACTTTCTGAATTTCATTCAAAAATTGGCATTCAATATTTTTTCGAAAACTGTTGCTTTGTTATTTGTTTATTTCTGATCCAAGACTGTACATTCATCAAACCATTTAGATTTGATTTTTAAAGTTTTCGGCTGTTCTTTTTTTTCAAACTGCTCATTAAAATCTTATAACCATCTGCTGGCTTTAAATGTAAATAACAGTTAGACATTCTTGTGTGAATAGTATTTTTACTGAAACTTAGTATTGATTTTTAGTTTAATATAGTTTTTCCACGCATAAATAATCAAACTGCAAACTCTATCCCTTTTGTACTGAGATATTTTTTAATTCCACGATTGCCGATATCGTCTGCTTCAGATTTCGGATTTGTGACGTCATGTTCCGGATAAGTGTGCTATACAAGGTATGCGATACGAATTTTGCTATGCGATACAGGGTATGCGATTCAAAACTTATGTGATACCCATATCTAAATACAGGATGAAACAAATAAATATATATAATTAAGTGGGAATAAAGGAACTGGTTTAGTCTCTGGCTGAAATTAAAAAGTTTTGATACATTATAGATATTTATCACCAGGATATTTAAATCAAAACTACATTTTGGAGCTAACTTCCTATATCCTAAGTAAACAGCCATTATATTTCACTATTCACACAGTATCGAGTCATTAGGTTTTTAGTATTATAGTATGAGGCTAATATATTAATATCGGTTTAAAGGATCTTGAAGCAAACAATTACGTCCATATCAATCGATGCCTTCAAAAGTTCAATCATTCTCTATTCTTTAACGGAATACTTGTTAATATTTGAAAATACAAGATAACTCAGTCGCATTTTGAAAAAAAGACATTAAACTTCAATTTATAGGCAGAGGGGAAATAGATTGATGGATAGGATAGACAAGTAAAATGAAAGGCGAATGTTAATATGTACTATCCAATTTTACCAATACCTTCTATCCAACTACTAATTTAGTCACAATTGTACAATTTTTCTTTTTTTTTAAGTGTCCTCCTGAATTGTCTGCATAAAAAGAATTTCATCCCACCGAGAACTATGTTAATACAAATATTAACAATAAAAGATATGGTGAAAATGAACATGAGACAAAGTCTCTACAAATACATAGTAGAACCAATCAATGGAAAAACGTTTTTAGGAACGGATGTTCGATATCCTTAAATCAGTTGTATCTATATTTAACAATTTCTTTCTGTTTTATGTGGGTCAGAGTAGAACTTTTTTACTTAAAAAATGACTTTAAAAATATTGTAAAAGATACTAACGTTGAGAAGTAGATTATGAATTACGGTCTTGTCTAAGTACTTATACCCTTTAATGCAGTGTCTGAAGATAAATACTTCCCTTACAAGTTTTTATTCGTAAGTGCGAGACATTTTAGCAACATAGCCACTTCAATAAATTGTAAGTGTTTTATTCATTTTTGGAAATCTTTAACGTTCTAAATATATTTTTACAATACAAAACATCATGTTTTAGCAGAATGAACATACAACCACCGTAATTCAAATATTAATGTATTAGTTGTTTTTCATTTTTGCTTGACATATATTTTTCAGATATTTCAATAAAATGGTTTGTCATCTAATTGAGACATGTTACTCAAAAGTGTTACCTAGACCTTAAAGTAAACAATATAAATTTCATGTTTTTCTTGGCAAGACCCTTTCATTGCCAACAAAAAATCAATGTAATAAAAAGGATAGTAGGAAATATCTACAATGGCTGGAAATTACTACAGTCTTGAAAGGATAGAAAATGACAACACGTCATTTGGAAGATGGATCAAAGATTGCTCGCCGCTTATCTGCTGGTAGCTCAAGGAGCCTAGTCTGCTGGTAAAACACTGTCGCATTACGGAAGAAACATCAAGCTCATTACCATTATAAAACTTCTTCAGATGTTCATTACCATTATAAAACTTCTTCAGATGTTCATTACCATTATAAAACTTCTTAACATGTTCATTACCATCATAAAACTTCTTCACATGTTCATTACCATTATAAAACTTCTTCACATGTTCATTACCATTATAAAACTTCTTAACATGTT
>MJUU01038552.1:58371-83995 GCA_002080025.1 Modiolus philippinarum | reverse complement strand
CACGAGGAGCAATAGGGTACGTAGACATACCGAATAGACCGCCCAGAGAGTAACTAAAAGTGTATGATGTTGTGTTAACCGGAGGACTTAGATATACATGTTGGTATTGTTCCTCCGGGGTTAGACTAAATTTTCTCACCCGATAACCTGTTTTTCCTCTTATACTAATCCTCACATATTTAGTAATATAACCCAGGTGCCATTTGACTTCTTGAGCCCCATTAGAAAGATCAACGGAATACTCTTTTTTCCATTGTCCTAACTTCCCTTCAGCCTGACGAAGTTCACTTCCAAAATCATTCCAAGTATGACACTCTATGGAACACGCTTTACCATTTAGTTCAATGTCGATATTGGCGATTATCTTTTTTTGATATAGACCTATAACATCACGCTCGCTAACTATTTTATAATCAGTAGCTTCGTCGCCAGTATAGATAATGTTAGTTCCTTCTTCCGAGAAATCTAGTTCAGAACCGTAATCACGGATAGAATATTGAATATCTTTCCCAATACTCTGTAGGAATTGGAACAACGAATGAGTGTTTTTCTGTAATTCGACCACCGCAATCCTACTCTTTCCTCAACCATACTATAAAAATGGGAAGAAGAAAACTATATGAGACAGATGCTGAAAAAACAAGCCCACAATGAACATAAAAAAAATATTACGCTTCCAACAAATTTTATTGTGAGGTGTGTTGGATAACTTCAGTTTGCTTAGAAGGAAAGTTTTAATATTATGAACTCCTTTGTATTTCTGCCAAAAAATATTATATTAACTCTGCGGCTCATCGTAAGAGAGTTGTAGAATAAAAAGTTACCTAATAAAAAAATGATTTTATTTGAAGAATAAAAAAATCATTTAAAAGATAATGATTTATAGAATAAAAAGTCATTCAAAATGAATTACAACGAAAAAAACGGAATTAGAACGTATACTATTACTCGTCCTCAAGACGAATTAACCAGCGATGAGGTAGAGGTGATATCAGAGTTAATAAAAGAAAGACTGGATCACGCCGTTTCAGACGGGTTTACTAATAGCGCTGATGTACAAGTAAATTTTATCTATGCTGGTAGCACACCAAGTTACAAATATAATACCACCAAGAGTATGAACTCGTTTCTTATAAGAGAGTTTACTGACTTTGTATCACTTTATCAGAAGTACGTAGATATGACACTACCTCCGAATGAGGATTATATGCATAAAATCATAGGAATTAGAATAAAAGTGGTAAAACCACCCAGTGGTGGATGTTGGGACTATAATTATTCGGAAAAGATAACAGATGGGGGTTAAAAGGAAACGCCTATTATCAACTAATAGTAAATGTTTCTTTCGATGTTTAAAACAACTCAAACCAGATTTTAATCCTACAATCACTGTCTGTGATGAGATACGAAGATTTTATGGGTTAGCTCCTAAAACACCCGTGCAAGAGCCAGTAGCGTGGGATATAATACAGAGGTCTCAGTTACCTGTCGGTTTATTCTGTGAAGAGACAAAAGAGCATTACGGTAAAGAGTATCTCACTACTATAGAACTAGGGACATTACAGTCTTATTATCGAACAAGAAAAGAAGAAGTGCTCGTCTTGTTGTTCTATTTATTTCGGCGAAAAGCATACTTGTTTGGTTGTTTGTTCTCGTTGCGGAAAACAATACAAGAAAAAAACCTAAGTGTAACAATAACAGGGCTAGTTATTATTATGTAGTAATAAAGAAAAAGGGTAGGTGTTTGATCCAAAGAACAACAAAGAGCAAAGAGTTAAAAAAAAACCAACATAATTCACTATGATATAGAGACTTACACAAAAGTTCTTGACGGACATAAGGTTTATACACCTTACATTCTTGGTTTAGTAGAAAAAGATAGTGATTTTTGTTACTACGCTGGTCATGATTGCGTCGACAATTTTGTACGATATTTCTTGAGCAAAACTGCCGTCACTGATGATTTTATTGTTAACGCTTATAACGGGAGTAACTTTGATCACTACTTCTTGGTTAAGAGTATGAATAAAGTGGGATTAGCTCCGGAAAAATTTATCATGAATAACGGAAGCATAATCGGGTTACAAAAAAGATATAATACGATGTTTCGATCTGATGAAACACATAGGTAGTTCTTTGAGTCAAGCATTGTCTGATTTTGGTTGCAAAGTACAAAAAGGAGAATTTGATCACAGTCAATCAAAACGCTGGGAAGATATGTCTGATAGTATGAGAAATGAGTGCCTTGTTTATCTACAGCCTGATGTACTTGGTCTACGAGAGTTATTTAATAAATTAAACAACCAGTGTTACAAAGATTTTGGCAGAGACATCACTAA
This sequence comes from Modiolus philippinarum, assembly GCA_002080025.1. Classification (NCBI taxonomy): domain Eukaryota; kingdom Metazoa; phylum Mollusca; class Bivalvia; order Mytilida; family Modiolidae; genus Modiolus; species Modiolus philippinarum. The sequence continues at coordinate 81,656 of MJUU01038552.1, read as the reverse complement.
CTTCATCTCGACTAGTTCTCTAGGATTCGACATCTGATAAGATTATATACCTGAAGGAGTTGTGGTTGACCTCTCTGATTCAACAGAGGTAGAAACAAATATCAGAAAGAGTATTTATGGTGGACGGTGCTACAAGAGAAAGACTGAGTTTGTATCTGAACAGTTTAAGGAAAAAATAAACTATGATGATGTAACTGATTTCTTGTTAAATGTGGACGTCGTGTCCCTGTATCCAACCAGTATGTTACACGAATATCCGGTGGGACAAAGAAAATACACTGCCGTAGGCACTAAGGGTAAAATGGGGATATATAAAGTCAAGTATGTTACAAACAAGAATCTGCTTCATGCAGTAGTAGCAAGAAAGGACGAAAAAGGAGCAACTAAATGGGACTTAGAAGACTCGGAGGGTTGGTATACTTCAGTTGATATAGAACAAATGATTAAATATGGTTATGATGTTAATATTATTGAAGGCTATTACTGGGAAGAAACTAGTAAGGTGTTTTATGATTATATACAGAAATTCTTTCAGACCAACAAAACAAGTCAAAAAGGAAGCGTTCAATATACATTAGCAAAACTATTGATGAATGGTCTCTATGGTAAAATGATCCAAAGACCAATATTTAACCACACTCAAACAATAAGAGACAACAATGAATACTGGAAGTTTCATCATAAGTATGTGGTTACGGGCCTGGAACTAATTTCATCTACTTGGTATGTATCAGGTTACTTAAGATCCGAGATTGACTCGGTTGATAAGATCAGTAAGCCGTCACATTTAAGTGCTTTTGTTCTGGCTTATAGCCACAAGATCATGTACGATCATATGACGAGGTTAAATCCAGAGAATAAAGTAGAGTTAGACTTCTACTATACTGACACAGATAGTTTACACGTGCCCGGTGAGCAAGCAAAACTAAAACCTAATTATAATGGTAATAATTTAGGTGATTTAGCGAATGACTATAAGAAAAACGCCAAGATAATTAAGGCGGTATATATTGCACCTAAGTTATATATGACTATAACAATTGGCACAGGCAATGTAATTAGTGCTAAGACAAAGGGTAAAGGATTAAATAAAACTAAGTTAGACGTTAGAGGTTTATGTGCTATGTCTATCATATGGTAGACAGTCCACATAAATCCATGACGTAAATACAATGTGTATACGTTAGAGGTTTATGTGGACTGTCTAGCATATGGTAGACAGTGCACATAAATCCATGACGTATGAGGTTGATGTGCTATGTCTATCATATGGTAGACAGTCCACATAAATTCATGACGTATATACAATGTCTAATAAATCCATAACGTATACGGTAAATTTGTCATACAACAATTGACAAAGCAGAAAAATAATAAATCTTTATTAAATCCCTGAAAGAACACGCACAAATTCCTCCACAAGTGAACTCCGAGAAAAGTTTAGTCCAGCATGGTGTGAATAACCTGCGCACGGCGTGATTAGTCTAGAATATTCTTCCCGGTTGCTGTTTTTATATCCTGATTTATAATATCACTATTCGTATTGTAACTATCCGTTATTATTATTTTTTCCTCTGGTAACCAAGTGCTGTTCATCGTGACAAACCTAAAATAACATACCGAATGGAAATTTACTTGATAACTTGGCAACAGGACATCGTATTGATTTTTGTTAATGCATTGCGGCGTATCAATTACCTATTAGGGGTACAAAAAGGAGATTAAAAGTAATTTGTAAAATAGATTTTAATAAGTTAAGAAAACGTATTTTGTATTTCCTGATCAAAACAATGAAATATTTTTTTGTCTGGCAAGTTAAGATACAAAAAAGAATATTTATTTTTGGTTATTTCAATTCGTGTATTTTTTTAGACCTGAAGTTCTGAAGATATAAGTTCTCTCTCCTTTTTACTCGGAAAATTATACACTACGTAAAAATTACAATTCAGACGACAGTCTTTGGGTATCCGAAAATAGGACTGACTCAAATAAATTACGCTTATTTTCTTGTGCCTTCCGCCTATAAAGTATTTCACAATAGAAGATTGATCTCGTTGTGAACAAATATAGTCGTCAAAAATTACGATTTTTTGTTTGTCATCAGATACTTCGTCGATGTCTTCAACTTTATCATCAGATAGTTGCACCAAGTCTTCCAGAGACACACCTAGTTTTTCCGCTATTTCCTCGAATCTTCGAATTAGTTCCTTGTAATAATGCTGCTCTAAATTTTTTGCGTAAAGAATAATTTTGTCGTAATACAATAAGGGTTTAAATAAAAGGTGCATTAGCAAATTTGTTTTAGCAGATCCACTTGGCCCAACAATGAGTAAACGGAAAAAATCACTCGGCATATTTTTTGCTCCTTGTATTGTTCTAAAATTGTTCGTATTAGACTTTTCCGGGAAATATCTAGGAATCGGTGTCATTTTTTATAACTAAAGATTTATTAGATAAAAAAAACATAATGTTGTTTTAGGTAGGAGTGAGTCTCAACCGTTGTAGTGAGTAAAACCTAAAAATTTATAGTGTGATTTATATAATAAAAATCAGTAAAAAAAAAGATGAATAGTGAACAAAACAAAACCTACGAAATTTGCAATGTATTATTTACACAATGTAAGAAAGATGAATATTTATAAATCAATGAGGCTGCCAAGCGGAGTTTACAAAATACTTGATATTCAAGAGGAAGAGAAGATCGTACATTTGTATTATCCTCTTAGCGGTATAATAGTTAGAGCGCTGGTGTCCAAAGAAGAACTGGCAGACTTACTAGAAATACAAAGGACTCAAAAGTATTTAACTAAAGTAAAAGAAAGAATCGTACGTCCTCCTAGAGTGTGGGTGTGCAGGGAATTACAAGAAGTATTTGTTTAGTTGTGCAGCGAGTCCTAGTTGTTTTTTACTCCTATTACACTCTGAACTATTTTTGTTTGTTTAGAAGTCGTGCCTTAAACAGGTTAAAACAGAGTATTGAGCGTTGGAAAAAGAGTAAAACCTATAAGATTTTTGCTTTACTTATGAAATGTTTAATCCGTAAACATCGTAAAAAATGTGAGTGAAATCTAGATCGTTTTACCCGTCTCAACCGTAGTGAATAACAAATCTTACATGTTTGTTTGTTCTATAGACCCGTCAGTAGTAGTTAATATGGGAAAAAATCTGCGTTTTCAAAAACACGTTTTTTTTTAAAAACGTGTTTTTTTTTAAAACCGCAGATTTTTTGGGTTAGTTAACTACTCAGGTCATATTTTAGATTTTAAATTCATCCCTTTTAACAGCTCACATGCTCATGTATCTCGTTATTTTTTTTTTATTGGCTTTGAGAGCTGTTTCGCAACACATATTTTGTTTTATATCATTCAAAAGACCTTTATTGATGTAAAAAAGTCGTTTAGATTATAAATCATCGTCCCTTTTTTAAACCACTTTAAAGGGAAAGGTTTGCTACGATGAAAAGCGGTTGTGCTGTACGTTTGTTTATCTCATTGATAATATATTTGTAATATTTGGAGATGCTTTCTATCAACAACAAGTTTATTTACTTACACACTGTGCTACTCTACTCACAGACTACTTCTTATGATAATAGTCGAGAGTAAATTTCCTCAGGGACTCATAAGCGATTTTGGTATTCTTCAGTCTCACTTACAAATACATTGATGATGTTCTTTCCATTCATATCGCATTTCTTTTTTTATTTTGCTAAAAGGATCCCATCAATATATCCCCCAAAAATAGAGATAACGGAAACAACAGAAATCAATGAATCGATCGATATTTGTTTACTTCAAACTCGATTTTGACGAAAATGGTCATCTCAGGACTTTAATACCACCAAAAGAACGACTGTAATTTCTCAATTATGAATTTCCCTGACATAGACAGTAATGTTCCAACTTCTCCTGCTTATAAAGTGTATGTTTCACATCTGATTCGTTACGCGAGAGCTAACATAAACAATACAAACTTTCTCATTAGTTATAGTTATCTGTAACCGCCTTATTAATCAAATCTGTAAAAAAATTTTCGTCTTATACGATCATTTAAAAAGTTATTTAATAGATATCTTTCCCTTGTGTAAAATTTTACATTTCGTTCCGAACTGAAATTCAAGATTCATATTTATCAAGTACTGAGGTGAATATTTCTTTTCGCTGTCTATAGTATATAGCCTTTCAATGGTTGCTTCTGGACACTACCTCAATGGAAGGGGAGGTTTTTCGACCCATTCAGTCGTTTTATAATCTATTGTTTCTTTTGAAATGCCTATACCAAGTCAGGGTCATTGCGCTTTACAATTTTCCAGGGTGTTTTGCACCAGATTTGTCATTTTTCCTTTATATTTTGTCTCTTGACAAATCTGTGCGGTAAAAGACCAGTTGTGCGGAAAATACATGTAGTTTAATCCAACATAAACAACTTTCGTAAAGTTCTTCAGTCTCTTATTTTACTTATTCAAATTTTAGATCCATTAAGATACACACATTATGGAGAAATGTACAAAGGAGTTGATATGAGGGGAGAAGTAGGATTACTCAGTAGAAATATCAAAATAGATTCAGAGGACGCTGACACCAGTGATACATATGGGGGACATATCAAGGTAAATATTTGTAGAAAGATTTAAACGATGCCTACTACAATGTTACGTATGGGCGAGCGTATGGGGGAAATATAAAGGTAATATTTGTAGATACATTCAGAAGTGATACCTGTGGGGGACATATCAAGGTAATATTTGTAGATAAATTCAGAAAATGCTTACACCAGTGATACCTGTGGGGAACATATCAAGGTAATATTTGTAGATACATTGAGAAGATGCCGACACCAGTGATACCTGTGGGGGACATATCAAGGTAATATTTGTAGATAAATTCAGAAAATGCTTACACCAGTGATACCTGTGGTGGACATATCAAGGTTATATTTGTAGATACATTGAGAAGATGCCGACACCAGTGATACCTATGGGGAACATATCAAGGTAATATTTGTAGATACATTAAGAAGTGATACCTGTTGGGGACATATAAAGGTAATATTTGTAGATACATTCAGAAGTGATACCTGTGGGGGATATATCTAGGTAATATTTGTGGATAAATTCAGAAGATGCTTACACCAGTGATACCTGTGGGGGACATATCAAGGTAATATTTGTAGATACATTTGGAAGTGATACCTGTGGGGGACATATCAAGGTAATATTTGTAGATACATTGAGAAGATGCCGACACCAGTGATACCCTTGGGGGACATATCAAGGTAATATTTGTAGATACATTGAGAAGATGCCGACACCAGTGATACCTGTGGGGGACATATCAAGGTAATATTTGTAGATACATTAAGAAGTGATACCTGTTGGGGACATATAAAGGTAATATTTGTAGATACATTTGGAAGTGATACCTGTGGGGGACATATCAAGGTAATATTTGTAGATACATTTAGAAGATGCCGACACCAGTGATACCTATGGGGACATATCAAGGTAATATTTGTAGATACATTGTGAAGATGCCGACACTAGTGATACCTATGGGGACATATCAAGGTAATATTTGTAGATAAATTCAGAAGATGCCGACACCAGTGATACCTACGGGGACATATCAAGGTAATATTTGTAGATACATTGAGAAGATGCCGACACCAGTGATACCTGTGGGGACATATCAAGGTAATATTTGCAGATACATTCAGAAGATGCTTACACCAGTGATACCTGTGGGGGACATATCAAGGTGATATTTGTAGATACATTGAGAAGATGTCGACACCAGCGATACCTGTGGGGGACATACCAAGGTAATATTTGTAGATACATTAAGAAGTGATACCAGGTGGGGACATATAAAGGTAATATTTGTAGATACATTTAGAAGTGATACCTGAGGGGGACATATCTAGGTAATATTTGTGGATAAATTCAGAAGATGCTAACACCAGTGATACCTGTGGGGGACATATCAATGTAATATTTGTAGATACATTTGGGACATATCAAGGTAATATTTGTAGACACATTCAGAGGTGATACATGTGTGGGACATATCAAGGTAATATTTGTAGATAAATTCAGCAGATGCTTACACCAGTGATACCTATGGGGATATATCAAGGTAATATTTGTAAGATATGTAATTCGCATGTCCTGAATACACTTCTTACTCTTCAATGCTGTATTGAATATGTATTTTAATGCTATACATATACCAGTGTCTTTTTGAAATGTTCCATTAGTATCACGAAATGTTAATTTTCAAAAGAACAAATCCATTCTTAAGCTTGTAGACGCATTTTTTGTACATGGAATTTCGTGATTTGGTCTATATTATGTGTAGGTGTAATATTCGGTTAATTTGATGGAGGCGTTACATGGTTTTCATGTAACGCCTCCATCAAATTAACCGAATATTACACCTACACAAAATATAGACCAAATCACGAAATTCCATATACAAAAAATGCGTCTACAAGCTTAAGAATGGATTTGTTCTTTTTCATTTTGAACCGAAAATGTTCGTTCTTTTCCATATTTTAACATTACTGCTGGCTTTTGCTAGTGCCGGTACCAAGGCCGGCTGTCCCGAGTTCCTATCGTTGTTTATTGTCTTTTGTCTTATTTGTGTTTTTTCCTGTGTAGTTCTCTGGAAGACTATGGCATGTGATTATAATTTTCATCCATTAATTGTAGATATTTCCTGTTACCCACTGTTTTACATGTGTTGTACACAATATTTTTAAGTTTTCCCTTTACGGAAGCCGATAGGCATTATTTGAAAAAAAAATAATTATGGCGTAATTAATTTCAACATAGCTATATCGTAATATCGACATCGCTATTTCGTAATTTCGACATCATATTTCGTAATTATGACGTTTTTTTTTTCATACGACGCCTATCGGTTTTCGTACCTTCTCCTCTTAAATTTTGTGGTAATTTTATGATATTTATTACCCTTTTTATTGCGCACACTCTGAAACATTGAATATCCGAACTATTGTTGATGCAGTTAATCAGGTTGACTCCCTTCTGTAGTCCTTATTTCACAATACTATCACTCTCAGTTAATTAATTCAATATTATAGGTTGTACAGAATTTCACAAGTGTTCACATTGAAGGAGCAGAACTTGAAAATCTGGGACAGCAAGAAGTTCTTGGTAAGTTCTTCGACATTACGAACAAGTACTTATACTTGATAACTTTCTTTAAGCAGTAAGTAAATCGTTGGGACAACCTGATTCAACTTTTACCACTACAAAGAGATGTAAAAACAAAACAAAAAATAGAAAAATCGCTTTCTGTAACACACATGTTAACAATATGATATTTATTTATTTAACCTTAAAATACATAGGTAAATACAAATTTTGAAGGAATGGTTGTGTGAAATATTATAATTTCATACTTCCAGCTTATTCCTAAAACTTGCAATTTGTATAATCGATTCGGCTTTTTATTGATCAAGACAATCCGAAGTTTTAATTTTAAAACAGGTAAATTTTTTGGAAAATTTCAAAGTATCTATTACCTATAAAATGTAAATGTGGTTTCAGGAGCGTATTCAGTACATTTCCATATGTGTGAGGATGTAGATTCAAATCAAGAAACAAGACCATGGATCAAACAGAACTCTATACATCATTCAAACAGCAGATGTGTCACTGTACATGGTACACATGGACTTATAGTAAGTCAACTTGTTGATTTACTGCAGATTGTTTTTAATTTGTATAAACAAAAAGGCTTAAAAACCAGAAGAATAAGAATACTTTGATAACTAAATACTGAAGTTACTGTTAATTTAGTTTCAGTGGATGCCCATTTTGACAACATCGCCTCTTCTGACCAGTTTAATTTAAAATTTAAGAATTGATTAGGAAGAACATGAAACCAGTAATTACCTTATTAAAGATACATTTTAATAAAGAGGCTATTATTGCACACAAAAGCATTATAACATATCATTATGAATTCTTAAGTCTGCATATGTATTTACAAAATGCTGATTTATTTTGTACTGTTATTAGATACAAGAAAACGTATGTTACGGAACAATGGGACATTCATACTTTTTGGAAGATGGAGGAGAAAAAACGAACAGTTCTTGATGGTAATCTGGGGCTGGGCACACATTTGCCCCCGAAAGGAAAAGGATTAATTCCCACAGACACAGAGTATGTATTATATTGTAAAGTTATTAAAAAACTGAATTTAAAAGGGTAAATAAAAATGGAAATAGATGAATAAATAACAAAATTACCGAATTTACTGTGAATTTAGTTTCTGCATATGAGCATTTCGACAACTTATGTCTCTTCAGTGTAGATCAAATCAAAACATTTGGAAATCTGTAAAACCGAAATACGTATAAAACCTGATAGAGAACAAATTACCAATAGGATCTAAATAGAAAAGCCATAATCAGCTAAGGACAGAGCTATGTAAAGGGGACATTCTCCTTAGTTTTGAGCAAAGTTTTATTCAATTTAGATATTGGAAGTTGAGGGAATAAGAATAAGAGATGAATCAAACAAGCCTCAGACCGAATACAGCCGTACGTATAGGAGAACAATTTGATTCAGTAAGCGAAATAACTGGGATACTACCAAAAAGAGGGAGAAAGGAAAATTGAAGATCAAGCACCCGTCACCAAATGTTCACTTATGTTCAATACCGCAAAGTTTAATTGTAATAATATTTTGCTTACTGAACAAAGTTCAGAAAACTGTGGTAGTTTCAGTATTTCAGACTTTTCAGAAAAAGTAAATCCATTATTGGTAATTTTTGACAATTTACGATCCTTTGGATTCCTGTTACCTTTGGGTTTATCTATTTACAAGTATTCGAGTTAAATGACTAAATACTGGAGTTACTTTTGAATTTTAATTCTACATATGCACATTGATGATTGACACGTTCATCGAATCAAAGGTTTTATTGAAAAGAAGTGAACACCGATAGCATTGTTAAAGTAAGGACTAGAGATTACCATTTTAACAGCTTATAACTTTATAATCAGTAAGTTTACTCTAGCACAAATTAACTATTTACATAAGAAATCACACTAAAAAATCGTCTTAATTATGGACGTAAAAAGGTTATGAATCAAACGCTACGTCAAACTGATCAAGATTCCTGGTTAATTATTTTACAGTTGTCCAACAACATTTTGGGTAACAAACCCATTGACGTATGCAAGGAATAATGTCGCTGCTGGTAGTCATGTAAGTTTTATTAACGTTTCACAAAAACACTTTGTTGCAGGAGAATTCTGAAGCTTTATTTGGTCGATTTACTACAATAACCTTTTTGTTGTATAAATTATGTTAATGGAAATTTTGAGAGTGTTATTTACTTCTTTTTTTGCTACGTTTAGATAATAGCTTTCGATATTATTTGATTCTGATACTGCTGATGAGAGGTTACTCATTGAAACACGCTTAACGAAAATTACTGTATTTCATTTAACTTCGGTATTTTTGTATTTAACAAGGTTTTGTCTCCTAGCAACAATATGCTATAGAATGCTTCATATTGTTTTATTAAGATGCTTTTGAAGAACGATTGATCAAAATAAATTTACTGTTTTTTATATAAATGTTCACCTATCAGTTATCAGTTGGGATAATAGTTAATATCTGACCACAATTTTATTGTCTTAGATAATATAATTTCTTTGCTGGCTTGTTTGGGGATAGTATTTTACTTGTTAACTAATATACTTTTTATTTTATTTCAGTGTAGAGCTTATTGGTATAATTTTCCTGATATTCCATTAGGACCCTCAGCAAACAAGAGTTTTATGCAAGAATTCGAAGCCAGATATACAGCCATCCCAGAATTTGAAAATAACGTGGCTCATTCTAATAGAGGAGGGGTAAGCCAATAGATACGAAATTTTCTCTGTACTCTGTCAGCCCGATAGCAATTCTTTAAAAAGAAGTAGTCATTGTCTCCCAATGATTAATTTCATAAAATGCTGTTCTTGTATCAGAAATATTAAGTCCTGTCTTTGAATCACCTTTCGATGATTTTGCTATATACTTTTATCTTCAGTTTCATAGTATTATTGAACAACCACTAGGAAAACGCTTAAGGAACAAAAACCCAATACCAAAGTCCAGAAAATCAAGAAAACGAAGATATGACATTAAAAAGAAAAAAAGAAGGGAAACGGGGAATGTGTCAACGAGACAACGACCCAAAGGGGAGTAATAACAACTCAAAGCCACCGTAAGATCTTCAGTGAGAAAACCCCACACCCAACGGCAGGTCGAAGACCAAACAACATGGCTGTCGTTACTAAAATAGCACATAGGGGTAAATTGCTGTTTTTGGCAAATAACTCAAAAACCATTACAGATATCAAAAATCTGACAGGGGATAAAAGTGATCAGCAGGACAAGATCTACCTGCCCTGCAATTTTGAAGAAAAAATCCGAAAACCCGTCTTTAAGTTATTGCCCTTTTTCCGTGAAAATTTCAAAATTTTGATATTTTTTAGTTTTTATCGCAAAAACTTTAACAGATAGAGGTCAACTTCAAATTGCAAAAGTTCAGCATATCAAGATCTACCTACCTTGAAATTTTGAAGAAAATCTCGCTACCCATATAGGAGTTTTTGCCCTTTATTGGTCAAATTTAAGAAATTTGATACTTTTTGTCATCAATTTAAAAAAATCTTCTCCTTAGAAACCACTGGGCCAATTTTTACCTAACTCAACCTGAATCATCATCAGGGTAAACAGTTTCAAAATTATGTTCGATTAGTCCGAAAACCAAGCAACGTGGCTGCTGTTACTAAAAATAGAACATAGGGTAAATTGCATTTTTGCAAATAACTCGAAAACCGTTACAGATATAAAAATAACCAGCATGTTAAGATCTACCCGCCCTTCAATTCTAAAGAAAATCCGAAATCTAGTGTTTGAGTTATTTCCCTTTTTTCCGTAAAATTTTCTAAATTTTGATTTATATATATATATTTTTTTTATTTTAAAAAGTGTAACAGATAGAGGTCAATTGTAAATTGCAAAAAGGTTCAGCATATCAAGATCTACCCACCCTGAAATTTTGAAGAAAATCCAAAAATCTTTGTAAGAGTTGTTGCCCTTTTTCATGGAATTTTGAAATTTTCATATTTTGTCGTCTTTTATATCCATATAAACTAGAGAAGATGAAGGTTTGTCCAATTTCAATCGAATTTTGTTTCCAAATAGGTTTTGATGTCGCAAATTCAACCCAATGTTAAAAATTGTTCGTTGACGGCCATTTTCAAAATGGCTTACACAAAAGGCGGGAAAATTCAACATTGTCCAATTTCAATGGAATTTGGTTTCCAAATAGGTTTTGATGTCGCAAATTCAAACCACTGTTAAAAATTGTTTGTTGACCGCCATTTTCCAAAATGGCTTCCACAAAAGGCGGGAAAATTCAACATTGTCCGATTTCAATGAAATTTGGTTTCCAAGTGGATATTGATGTTGCGACTTCAAAACAGATGCTGAAAATTGTTTGTTGACCGCCATTTTCCAAAAAAGGCGAGAAAATTCAACATTGTCTGATTTCAATGAAATTTGATGTCCAAGTGGATATTTGATGTTGCGACTTCAAAAGTCATGTTGAAAATTGTTTGTTGACCGCAATTTTCAAAATTGCCACCAAAAAGGCGGGAAAATTCAACGTTTTCCTATTTCAATTGAATATGAGTTTCCAAATAAATATTGATGTGGTAACTTAAAAATATGTTTTTAAAAATTGTTGTTGACCGCCGTATACAAAATTATGTCTCAACTTCAAAACTGGTGTTGAAAGTGGTCATAAGCCAGTATATTTTTGTCAAAAAAGCGCAACAAAGAAATATAGTAAAACAAGATCAGACTTTAAATACAGTTTAAGATATTGGTGGTGTTTGAGCTAACAAAATTTGAGAGACTTAAGTTCAATTGTATAACTTAAAATGTTAGCTTCATTGTGGCAACTGAAAGCCAGGTGAGCGATACAGGCTCCTGCGAGCCTCTAGTTGAAAAATTAAAGATTGTTAGCCTAATATTGAAATCCCTCGTTATAGAATAATTTTCTGACATTCAGTTACAAACAATGAATGACTTTAAGACATTATTTAAATTTACTGTCACAATTCCCTATTTATCTATTTATAATTTTGACATCAAATTTTAATTCCTTCTATAATCGGCAATGCTTTGAATCTACCTTAAAGAAGTCATTATTGAATAAAGCATTTCAACTTTGTGACATTCCGATTTAATAGTGATATTGTCATTGAAATCTGATTGGTCTGTTGCAAAAACCTGAGATAGTATTTTAAAAATATTATTATACTACAGCACTGAAATAAAATAAAAATAAGTTTTACCTCATATATGGTATATTTGAAAGTTTTTTTCTGCAACTTTATTCACTTGTACATTATATGGTGGAGCACAAGTTATATTTTCTATTATTTTTATTTAACGACTCTCATAGTAACAGAACAGTGAAACATTTGGACTTAAATAATTTGTCGTGCTGGTGGCCAGATACAGCTGTTGCATATCTTTTGACACTTATCCGTTTACATAACAACCATTTTAATCATCTATGTACATGTAAAATTGTTAGTTTGTATTGTTACTCAGTTTCGATCTTGGGTCTGGAAGTTTACCACAAAGTAAAAGTTATTATGTGGATTATCGTATTTCTTTTATATACCCCGAATTTACATGGTTATAGTCATACAATCTACTATTTTTCCTTGATGAACGTTCATAATTCTTTAAAAAGGAGGGCATGTTCATTTTATAGCTGTGTTTATTTTATTTAGCATAAATATATGCTATTAGTAATTGGTTTGGCAATAATGGATTTTTCATGTATTGCAACACTAGCTATAGAGAACATCGGGACTATTTCAATCTTCTATCGAATAATAACATGATTACAGAATGAAGTTTTTGTTTCAGAAAATAATTTGTGAAACCACGACGCTGTTATTATGAATGATAATTATAGATTTTTCATATCACACCGTTTATCAGCCCAAGGTCGTAATATCAGCTAGAGAGCCGTCAGGCTCGAGGGATGATTTTATGACAGAGGGTTGTTGAAGGATGCGATATGAAAAATGACATGTTACGATATTTTATCATATACTTCAACTGTAAAAGAAATTTTTAGCTGAAAAATGTATTCATACTTATAAAAGGTAGTATTAGTATTTTGTTATCATAATTTATTACATACTTAGTAGAAATAAAAGCGTTTATGCATGATCAATATGACCGGAAGAAAACTGTCCATATTTTCACAACCCGGGAAAATAATAGGTTATTTTATGCTCCTCGTGCATCTCAGACAAAATAAACAACTTCCGGTCCATATCGGCCTCGCATTTCTAAACGTCGGAAGTATGTAATAAAAAGTTTAATACATGTGCATTTCCATATTGACCTGATTATCATCCCTCGACCCACATTGTCCCTCGACTTCGTCTCGGGCCAATATGGGTGTCTCGGGATGATAACCAGGCCAATATGGAAATGCCCATGTATTAATCTGTATTTACTTGACATGACTATATGACTATATCGTGTGCAATGTTTATCGCTTTTACGGAAATACACGAACTCGCGTGTGATAAAGTAGTGACGGAAAGGCATGTGATAACGATGTCATATCCGCCCGCTTCGTCAATTTTTGTTTAAATCATCTAGTTTTATTATATTTTAACTAAGTATATGATAATTAATGATTATCTCATTTCATTGAATGTACCTATCCAAATAATGAGAGTGGCTCATGAGTTATTCAATACTAAGCAGAATTCCTTTATATTAATGATAGGGTGGTTTGTTCATTGACAACATTTTGAGACCGAACGGAGATTCTCATGGTTACAACCAATACAGACCAATGAAAAATCCTGTTTTAAACGAATGTTGGAAGGACGAATCAAAATGTGAAGACGAATGTGTATATCTAAACAGATTTACAGGTGAAAACAAATTGATATCTACAATTAATGTTCACAAAAACGGTTAAAAGGTGAAAACATCTAAAACATTTAACAAAAACTGTTAAAAGCAAAAATAATTTATAACCATGTCTACAGAAATAGCAAAGTAATATTGCTATTTAAACGAATATTAGACACTGTAAGACTTAACTATAAACGTGCCTTGCAAAGTGAAAAAAAGGTTATCAAAATAAATAACAAAATACACAAGTTACTTTGATTTTTTCTACATACCTGTCTTCAGTAAAGAGGATACACCACTTCTATCATCCCTTTTTACCTATATATACTCAAGTCCAAAGTGGAATATGTACACCCTTTCCTTACTGAATAAACACTTTTTTTTCGAAAAAAAAATCATTACCGCTAATAATAATTTAAAGTCAAAGTTGAATTCGGTAATAAGCTATCTCAAATTTGCAACAAAAAAAAAAACATTTAGAAAGTTGAAAACTGACCAAACAATTCCTAAAATGAGAAGAAAATGAGTGCATATTGTTTAATGTAAAGAGTTTAGGTATTTGTATTTGATAAGAAAATATATTTCGCGTGATTTTATTACATTTTGAGTTTAGTTGGATTTGTTGTTGTAATATTCACGTATATATTTTGCTCAAAGAACAGACAAATCGGATCAGACACAAGTAAATCATACTTATGAAGTCTTCTCCGTAATACAATAATACACATATAATATTCAAGTGTGTATTTACTAGTATGTCGCATATTCTTTATTTGATCATAGATAAAACAAAAATAACCAAGAATTTGTAATTCATGAAAGATCATGAACAACTTACTCTTGTACCCCTTCATGATAAAAATTCGCGAAATATTTTCACAAATTAAAGTTATTGATTAGACCCCTTTCACACTTACCAAATTTAAATTCTGATCAGTTTTGTCTGTTCCTATTATGAAAAGATCGATTGCAATAGATGTTTTCCCATTAAAAGAGATGGTCTTAAAAAGATGCGATTACGGCTTTGGTGTGCACAAGCTGGATTTATTGCGATTTAAGTATGTTAATTTAAGCATGTGATCGATTGCAATCGGTTCTAATGACAACGATAAAACCTGATTGCGATCGATCACGATCGATGCAAATGTTTCAAACAACGGCAGTAGAATACCGAAGGAACAAAGGAGGGAAATCCCCAAAAATAGAAGTCCTAAGACATGGCCAAAACGAGAACACAGACACAAAAACAGAAATAGAAATCATTACACTCAAAACAAAGGCACTCGCAGTGTGAACTCCAGTGAAACTGAGAATGACATCAGGTGTTCCGGTAGGGTAAGCAAGTCCTGCTCTGTTAACAGCACCCGTCACACTGTGAGTGAGTCGATCCAGGAAAATGTCAAAGTCGGTAGTCAAATCCGGGAAGACGTGAATCTAGCTGAAAATGTCCACTTTCATTTCAAATGTGACCATAAAGAGGTTGTTAAGAAATCGATCTGAATTAACATCTATCACGTCTAGATTTAATGTGAAAACGCCTTATACCTTATTTTTATTATTAATTGCTATTTATTGTCTATACAGTTTTCTGTGATATTGTACTCATCATCAATGTTTGATGTATCATGCCCTCCTGGGGCCTTAATTTGGTAAATAAAATATTCTGTATTTGTGATTTGTATACAGGATACAAAAATTCCCCTTCAAACGTTTGGGTAAGAGGTGGTTGCTTGAAAGTTACTCAGTGCTCGTAAGTATAATTATATTAAGAATATGGAGAATGTTTCCGGTAAATTATTGAAAACCTAAAGAAAGTTTGACCATATGTTCGCAAAAATTATTCCAAACAAGAAAGTGTATTTTTACGACTGAAAAAAATCACGCCAGTTGAAACTTTTTTTCATCCGACAAAATGATAATTCGAAATTTCTTAAGACTTTATAAAGTGAAATAAAAAATTGCAGAGAAAATTTCATTGATTAAAATAAAAAATCGAACACTATATAATATTTAAATTGTTGAGGTGGGTCACAATCAAAAACATACACACTAAAAAATACAAAAAAAGCTTTTACCACTTATAATTATTCAGAACTATTGGAGTATAGCACAAGTCTAACTTGGAATTAAAAAAAAGCCCGGATATAGTATTTGTTCCGGGTTTGATTATGTAAAGGAAAAACCATGGTAAAAGAAGCAGTAATGATATGTTCAACATCACGCAAAATTCAACGGAGACTCATAATTTATGAATCCATAAAGTAAGTGAGAACCGAACCATCAGTCTAAAACGAACAACCCAAGGACAATGGCAACGTCGGAAACACCAAGAAACAAAGAGATGTCAACTCCGGTAATAAAGTCAAATCCGGTAGTGGAAAAACAAACTTTAGTGGCGAAGAGAAAGGTCTGTTTTTGATTGTTTCAGCATTACTTTTATCTCCATTTTGATGCCAAAAGAATTATATCAAGATCTGATATAGTTCGAACTTTAAAGGAAACAGGATAGTGAAATGATAGGTTTAGGTACCAACAAACCGGTTTAACACCATTTTTGGCTTTTGCCATAGCCGGTACCAAGTTTGTTTTCGTTGTTTACACTTATCTTTTGTCTTTCATATATGATTTTCTGGTGAAGCTTCCATGAAAATTTCGGTATGTGATTCTAATTTTCAGCCATTGCTGCCTGTTATCTCTCACGCAATTTTGAATTCAGTTCTATTTAAACAAGAAAATATCTTTTATGATAGTACAGTTTAGTTTTGAAAATAACCGTTTCATTAAGAAAGTAAATATCATATTTTTACAAGCAAAATTTTGTTGCAATTGCTTTTTAAATATCTTAACTCATGCTCCAAAATTTATTTTTTACAGAATATCTGACGCACTTATTGGAGTACAGTTTTTGAGGTAATTTTATTAACCTGATTTGGCTTATACTATTACAGACATACATGTATTTAAAATTGAATTGATCAAATTATGTCGTATTCCAATAATTTCAGATGATTTTGGTTATTTAAACTATAACTAATCCGAGATTCTGATTATCGCAAAATATTCAACGAATGATCGAACAACGCAGTAATTCACGAATGCGCGCAGTGCATGAGTGAATTACAGTGTTTTTCGATCATGAGTTGAATATTTTCGATAATCAGAATCTAGGATTAGTTATTGTTTTTATTATATAGATCAGTTCTCTCATAATTATTGGTTTAATTTGAAATTCTTTTCACGAACTACGTTTTCAATGTTAATCCGCCGAGACGTTTACTTAAAAACAACGTTGACGACGTCTATTGTGACGTCACTTCCTAGAGTGAAATTATGGAAAATAATTTCACAGTTAATTATCACTTTTCTTTCACTGAGAAATTTCAATCTTTCACCGTCCTCTATATAATAAAGTTAAATAATGATAAAAGGCTTTTGTACACTTACTTCAATAAGTGAGCAACTTGAACCAGGATAAAGGAGAATCTTTGCATTTGATTTATTGAAAAATATTGAATATTGTTTTTAACCGGGTTTTCTATCGGAAAAAGCTGGTTATTAAAATGGTGAAAATGGCGGGAGGGAGGCTGCCAAATGGATACATCATTTGTCCGGAGTTAATCTCCTACAGTATTTTAGACAGGAAAATTTTATTTTGCAGATCAATTGTACATATATCAAAGGTGTGCATGGTACTTTCATTTTGATTTTTGATAATTTATGTCAAAAGTAGCAGTTGTTGAATTTAGTCATTTTTACTTCAAATTTTGACAATAGAGTACCCCCTTTGTCCGGAGCAAATCTCCTACAGTATTTGAGACAGGAAGGTTTTTTTTTGGTTTTTTTGTTTGTTTTTTTTTTTTTTTTTTTTTTTGCAGACCAGTTTTACATCTAGGATTTTGATTTTTGATAATTAATGTCAAAATGTCATAAATATCAGTTGTTGAACTTAGTCAGTGGCAGGTTGGCTACTGCCAAATGAGTACATCATTTGTCCGCAGCAAATCTCCTACAGTATAAATCATAGGAAGGTTTTTATTTTGCAGATCAATTGTACATATATCAAAGGTGTGCTTGAGAGTTTGATTTTGATTTTTGATAATTTTTCCTAAAAAATATCAGTTGTTGAATTTAGTCATTTTTACATTAAAATATTTACCAATAGGGTGCCCCATTTGTCTGTAGCAAAACTCCCAATATCTGAGACAGGATTTTTTTTAATTTTGGGTATCAGTTGTACATATATCAAAGGTATGCATGATACTTTGGTTTTGATTTTTGATAATTTATGGCAAAAAACAGTTGTTGAACTTCGTTTTTAGGTCAAATATTTATCGATAGGGTGTCAAGAATTTGTCAAGAACAAATCTCCTACAGTTTAATTGACAGGAAGTTTTTATAATGCAGATCATTTGTACCTGTATCAGAGGTGTGCACAGTACTTTTATTTTCCATTTTGATTAAAATCCAAGTTGCTGAACTTTCAAAAATAGGCTACTTTGATGGAACGTTTTACATTGAAAATTAATGAAAATTATGAGTACATTTCAAATATTTATGGTCAACCCATGTGCAAGATATACTGTCCATGTAAAAGAAACCCCGGTTTGCTGTCACATTGACAGCTTTCCTCTTATTTTTAATATTAAATGAACATATTTTTAATATTAAATGAACATTTTACCAAGGATAAAATCCCTCCATCGTAGTTTTGTCCTTAGCTATATTTGATATTACTGATTATTCGGATTTCGTTTGGTTTTATGCATTTTATATCTTCTTTGAAATTATGGATTTCCTTTGATTGTGTTCTAGTGCTGCTGATGAGGAATAAATTTCCGAAATGGCCATACAGCTCATTAAAATTAATGCAGTTGGAGTTGACATATGTGTTATTGTCTCATGTTCATTTACTCCATATCCTTTCATAAAATATCATATATTCATGACCAAAGTAAGTTATATTGAGTAAATATACATTGGACAAAATCCCTACCAATACATAGTAAGATTCATCGAATGGAACAATCTCTATATTTATTTTTTTTTTTTTTTTTGAAATCTAGATAAAAGTAACAAGATTCGTATCGTTAACACCGACATGCTTATGGACGGCCCCGCATCCATGACAAAAAGGATACATTGATGTAGCTCTGTTCAACATTTAGCAAGTGAATTCTCCTCAAACTGGTGCTAGGGGGCGTCTTGAACTGACTTTGTGGTTGGAGTGTTTGCTCTTTGTTGCAGACCTCATGGTGACTTCAAGATGAAGAACAACATTGAAAGCTTTATTCCATTTGCTTAATTTTACCTTGTTTTTATAGGGATTTTGTCCCATGTACATTTACTCCATATCCATTAATTTCTACATTTTTACAGTAATACAGGTTTGTAGAAAGAAAAATGTCATATTCAAGTCATCATTTTTTCAGAGAAAAATTTTCATATTGCAATTTTGTATTTCTGGCTGCCACATTAGGAGACTTCAGACTCTTTTTTTATCCATTATATTAAATATTTCTGTGTTTTTCAAGTGATGATAATGGATCTGAAAGGTTTATTGAGAAAAGTATAATAGTTGGCGATTCTCCAAACTATGGCGAACCAGAACCGTTCCTAACAGAGAAGAGTTCAATTCAAAGATCATTTGCTTTTGGTGTCGCACCGTAAGTATGATATATTATCCTTTCGTTTTTGTTCAGTTTGGAATACATAACATAAATTATTAATATTGACACAATTTAAGCTCAGAAATTAAAAAAAAAAACAAGATTTTTATCTTCAATTTGTGGCAAATATTTATTAACTGTTTCCTGTCTCATCTTTCCTTCTGTTGAAATATTCTTACTAAGTAAAAAAACAATAGTAAAAAAAAATATTAAAAGCAGCAAATGAGTGGTCAGTTTAGATCTATTAATAACATAAAAAACACATGCACCATTGAGATGTTGTCTTTTTTACTCTAATTCTTTTGGTGTAACAAGACAAGCTCCATTTATTGCTAAATCTGAAAGAGAACGCAAACCAATATGTAATAAAAAAGCTGTCTATAAATATCAGTCAAGATGAAAACTTGCGCTTGTCTGGACTTCGCACTCAGGAACTGGTATGGCATTTTTTTCTGAATATAAGAAATAAAATTTCGCATAATGAGAATGAAAAACGAATTTTATTTTTACACATGATCGAAGGTTGAAACTTAAGTTTGTAAAATTAACACAATTTGTATGATTGCTAGGAAGAAAGTCCATGATATGCTCCCCGCGTGGCAACCACCAGACTGCCAATGAATAATTTACAATGAAGGGATATGTAGTAAATGCAAATGAGACGATCTACAAATACATGGCAAACCTTGGCAGAGGAAAAACGCTCTCATTATTGTTCAGTTCTTCATCTTGAATTAACCATGAGGCCTTCAATGAGATTAGCTAATACCTCTAAACAAGTTCAAGAAGGCCCCTAGCACCATAAGTCTGGTTTTCTAGTCAAGGTCATTGTCTGTAATTAGCTTTTGATATACTCAATTCTAAATGTCTAATCTCATGTGCGAAATAAAAACTTTGTAATGATATAATGTCAAACAGTGTTGATGCCTTGAAGACTTTTTAGTGACACGAACATAACATTAGTGTATAAGTTCTCACACAGCTATTTCGCTCTGCTGACAAAATCGCTGTACAAACTACAGGCACCACAATATTTAATAGGTTGTTAAATGGAGGTGCCATACCTCGCATGTAAGCGAGACGTTCATTAGTGAAATGTCAAAATCATCACACTTGTCGGTAGGTCTTGATTACAGACATCTAGATTTATCAATGGAGAGGCATAAGTCAAGTTATGATGGTTATTATGGTGTATCAGTGGTATCACCAATTTAGAGTTAATTTTGGTATACATGATGAAGGTACTTGTAATCTATACTTTTGTCCATATATTCTGCTGAAACACTTACAAGAATGAGAGAAACTACAAGGACAGATTTTTGAATAACTGTACCAAAAATTTAAATGATAAATAACGTCAGGTGTAACATGTGTAACAGGTCGTCTTTACCACCTGACGACACACCTTTATGGGGGGTTAACGCTATTTTTCTGTGGCGTTTATGTTTATATGAAGATCTGCATCTTTGTTTTGGTGTTTTTTTGTTTTTTTTTTTTTGTCTTCATCATTTACATTCTCTGTATGTAAATACCCATTATATTGCCACGCATTTCTGGATTTATGCTTTAGGTATTTGCCTCGGTATATCAACTCAAAATTCAATTCTGATGGTCTAACTAACAAAATGATTTTTTATTAAGAATAAGGACTTTTCTAAAGGTACAGTGAGAATATGCATCATATTTTTGTATAAAAGTGTCTCAAGATATTTCAAATTATTCTGTTCAAATACAAATATATTTTATTTTTCTGCTTAGATTGAGAAGAAGTCAGATGCGACTAGGGATTGAATATTTGAATAAACCAATGTATGCATTCGATGTATGGTTTGGAGATTTCGTCGATAACGAATATTATAAAATGGGAGCTATTGGCTGGCGCCAAAACAATAGAGGTACAAGTTCACCACGATCTGGCGTTAGAGGATTGAAATTCGGATTTACAGACGTAAGTTGATATAGGTAATTTTTTTATAAAAGTGCATACACGTATGTCAATATATATCGAAATTGAAATCGATTATTCAAGTCAGCCTCTGGATGTTTTGATTTTGTTTAAAGGCAGTAGATAAGATTTATCGTTTTATTTCCCGAGGGTATTCACCAGCCCAGTAGTCAGTACTTCGGTGTTAGTTACCGAGGGTATTCACCAGCCCAGTAGTCAGTACTTCGGTGCTGACCCGAAAGCCGATTCGATTTGGAACCTTACAATAAATTTTTTGAAAATTTTGTAAAAAACTAAGGAGTATCTCCCTTATGCAAAGCTCTGTCCTTAGCTGATTTTTGGCTATACATTTAGATCATATTGGTTATTTGTTCTCTATCAGTTTTTAAATATCTTTTGAGTTTATGGTCTTCCAAACGTTTAGATTTTATCTGCACTGAAGAGACATAAGTTGTCGATATGCAAATATGCAGAAACGAAATTCACAGTTACTTCGTTATTTCAGATATGAACATCCCGTAGGAAGGAGCTAGAGGAACGTCGCCGTCAAGAAAATAGTGAAATCAAAATCATGCCTTTTATCATAAATTTTAGTTTTCATTTTACCGCACTCAATGGTGATACTTAGATCTAGAAAAAGGCAGTATTTAGAATCATTGTTTGCTTTATTTAGTTTCAGTTCTTATGGGTAAATGATGTCGGCATAATCTAAAAACTGGGGATTGTCAATAGAAAGGATATCGTCAATGTACCTACTGTTATCATTGAAAATTGAAATAAGTTTATCACTGTTTTGTACAGTACTATTTTGTAGTTTTTTCATGACGTCTCGTTCGTAACAGAACAAAGAAAGATCTGCAATCAGGGGTGCACCATTACTACCCATGGGATTCCAATGACATGTTTATAAACAATGGTGCCAAACGAACATAAATATTGTCTAGCAAGAGATTATTTTGTTGTCTAGCAAGAGAATATTATTATTGTTTGTTTATTTCCAATTTGAAAACCGAGCTGACCATTTTGTGGTTGTTTGTGTTTACGGTTTTGCTTATGGTAAATGGTTTTTCATGATT
Organism: Modiolus philippinarum; assembly: GCA_002080025.1. Classification (NCBI taxonomy): domain Eukaryota; kingdom Metazoa; phylum Mollusca; class Bivalvia; order Mytilida; family Modiolidae; genus Modiolus; species Modiolus philippinarum. The sequence goes on along the minus strand of MJUU01038552.1, from coordinate 58,973 downwards.
ATAAGTAGGTAAAACTTTTTGTAAGATAACGATTCATACTAAACACAGACTCATACCAACAAAAGCTGACGAAAATAGTGGACCAGAATCCTTTTTATTACGGCAGGAGCTCAAGTTCTGAAAATACAATACGCAAACAACGATGTATTATTTTCATTTCTTTTCCAGCATAATGTTGATCACATTTAAAATAATAAAGGTTAACATCTATTTTTAAAATAAATGAGAGTATAGCCTGCAAATGTAAGCTTCATATTTCATTTGAAATTTCTCAAAAAAAAGTTACATCTCTTACGTCATTACGGGTTTGACACTACCCGTTTTGACTCAACCCTGGATTGACTCAATGATCGTTTCACGGGTGCCACTAGCATAGCAGGACATGCTTACCCCTCCGGAGCACTTGATGTCACTCCCGGTTTTCATGGGAGTTCACACTATGAGTACTTTAGTAATTAATGTCGTCTTTTTTCCTTGCATTGTTCCTGTCTCACGTCCTTGTTTTATCTTTGTTTTAACTCTGTTGCCTGTTTTTTGCCATGTTTTTGGAGTTTGAGTTTTGTGATCATCACTTCCCTTGTTCCTTCGGTAGTCTACTGCCG